>PVIU01002170.1:0-181549 GCA_004026605.1 Ondatra zibethicus | reverse complement strand
TGTTGAACATTTCCTTAAGTGTCTTTCAGCCATTTTAGATTCCTCTGTTGAGAGTTCTCTGTTTAGGTCTGTGCTCCATTTTTTTTATTGGATTATGTGTTCTTTTGTTGTCCAATTTCTTGAGTTCCTTGTATATTTTGGAGATCAGACCTCTGTCTGATATGGGATTAGTGAAGATCTTTTCCTATTCTGTAGGCTGGCGTTTTATCTTGTTGACCGCAAATTCCTACTTTCTGTTCCCCGGCCCCGATAGGCTTGTAGCCATATCATAATGCAAAGGTGCATTCAGTCCATCTTCAAAAGTCCCCATAGTCTATTACAGACTCACTGTTCAAAAATCCAAAGTTCAAAGTCTCTTCTGAGACTCAAGGTAATTTCTTAGATATAAACCCCTGCAAAATCAAAATCAAAAATCAGATCACATATTTCGAATATACAATGACACAGAAAATACATCACCATTCCACAAGGGAGGAAAGGGAGCATAGTGAGGAAAGACTGGATTAACGCAAGGCCTAAATCAGCAGGGCAGACTCCAAACTCTGCATCCGCATGTTTGATGCTAACGTGCTCTTTAGAGCTCCAACTTTTTTCAACTTTGTCTACTGCAACACATTTCTTTCTTGGGTTGGTTGCACTCCCTGTTATCAGCTTTCCTTGGCAGGTTTGCCATGATTCTGGCAGGTCCAGCATCTTGGGTTTTCCAATATAATCCAGGGTTCACCTTCACAATGCAGGGAAACGCCTGACACATGCCTTTCATGAGCAGTTTTTCCTTAGCCAAAGAAGGAAAGTCCATAACCCTTTTCTTATATCCTCCATTCTAAAGCCAGAACAATGCGGCCAAAGCTACCAAGTTCTGCTGCTTGCTGAAACAAGGCCTTTCTACTTATTTAACCTTAGTAATCCTTTCAGGGTTTCTGTGAAGTCGGTCTGGATCTACCTTGTAACATGACAATTCTGAAAATGCAGATACAGCAGTGGAGGACCTATGATCACCATTTGCTGGAAATGATACAAAGACAGGTTTTCCCAAATTCCACCACAAATAGAAAGATCTTGTTCTTTACTTGGAGTTTCAGAATATGACTTACGTCTATGACACAGTCTTTTATTTTAAATTTTGTAAGTTGAGCTTAGATGCAGGAGCATCCAAAAGGCAATTTTAGTGATGGTTTGACCCAAATAGAAACATGACTGAAGAGTCTGTATGGAACCAGTCTTGTGTTTCCAATGGTCAGTTATCTAGACAGTCTTCACAGAGAGTCATCTAGACAGTCACCACAGAGTGTCATCTAGACAGTCACCACAGAGTGTCATCTAGACAGTCATCACAGAGAGTCATCTAGACAGTCATCACAGTCACAACAGAGTGTCATCTAGACAGTCACCACAGGCGATCCTCACAGTCTTTAGATAGCCGTGTAGACAGTCGTAACAGCCATCTAGATGGTCATCACAGACTGGTTATTGGGATATGGCTGTCATATATCTGGTAGGTTGACTGAAAGAGATTTCTTGAATTTTGCCATTTGGATCTATTATTCTTTTTTGCTTTGCTCATAGTAAAAATGGGCTCTTGAAAATTGATTGATTGGTTGGTACAATCAGGCATTTCTTCACTTTTTTCTTTATCCAGTCTTTACCTCGAAGTCCTTCACTTGGTTGCACTCAGTTCTTCAGTCTACGTGGATAACGAAGCCTTTTTAGTTTTACTAACTTTCAGTGGTTTGAATACCTGCCTCACCCCACCCCTCATCCTGTGTGTGTTCTTAAGACCCTGTGAAGTTCATGGTTCCCTTTTCTTTTCCTGTTTGAAGAGAAATTCATTTTCTTTAATCCAACCTGAGTTTTAAAAAACTATTCTTAAACTGCCCCCTTCAGGAATTCTGTTCCTGGCCTTACTAAATGGAGGTATGTATGACCCTATGGTAAAGGAATTCTATTCAAAGACATTTCTGCCTGTTTGTCTTTGGATCAGTTACTGCTCACATGAGTCTGGAAAAGAGCCAAATTATGTAAACAAATTAAAATTTTGAGGATCCCAGTGGGAATATCCATAAATTTTGCTGTAAACCAGCAACTTAAGATAAATTGAATATGTTATGATTGGTCAGGGAAAGCTATAGACTAGTAGTTGTTGGCTCTGGTTGGGAATCTTAATGAATATTAAAAGATTAGGAATAATTATATAGTTATACACCTATTCCTAAACCTATGTGTTTTGCTAAATACATTTTTATTTTGAGTTACTTTTAATTGCTGTTTCATATTAGACAAGTATTTATTTCTGAAGCTATAGTTTTATACTCTCAGTCTTTTAAAATATGTAGCAAGTAATTTTGAATCATTATAAAAAATAATGATTATCTTTGTATATCTATACATAGTAGTGAATCTAGTAGAGTACAATGTAAAAGATGGATATTTTCCTCTTTTTAGACTGCTAAAACTTTTCTTAAGATTATCATTCTCAGTATATAAGTTAAAAGGCATGTTGTGAGAGACAAGTAATGTGACATTTTTCTATCTTATTTTTTTTATTACTTTTGACCCAGTGCTAAAACTTAAATCTCAAACTTTCTTTGAAGAAACACAATCCAGAAGTTTTACCTTATAGCATGACATTTCAAATGATTTCTCTGTATATCTGTACAGAGTACAAGTTCAGAGAAGCAGAAATCAAAAGCCGATAATTATCACGTGGACATGAGCTGAGAAGAAAACCAAAGTAACTGGAAGATGGGTGCATGGCTGGTATAAAGGACAAGAAGAACTAGAAAGTAGGAGTGTTTGTCACAGTGGAAAATGAAACAAATACATTTAATGCATGCACACAATAAATTCATGTTTAACTCTAACTATGCATACACAAATAGCAATATCATTGGTATGGACAGTTATATACCTTTAAATAGATAATTGAATACCTTTATGATTTGGGCAGCCTAACTATCCTGTGACCTAAAATGAAATTGCACTTCCATGTTTATTTCACTTTCAAATCAAATCCACATTTTCCTTCAGGGAACGAACCCCATTCATATCATCCTTTCCGGCACTTTGGCACACGGTGTATAAGTCCTTCAGCTCATAGCATTCTATACTAAGTTATCATAAACTACCAAGTCCTTGCCTTTGTTACTGATGTTCCTCATGAGAAAGGCCCCTAACCGTCACTGGCCCTTGTATATCCTTCATCTTAATTGGGTCTGTGTATCCCACAAGAGGATCCATCTTTGTCTTCAGAAAAATCACTCTTTGATGCTATTGCAGCTCACACAGACAACTTGACCTTAAAACACTCATTGGATGGAGTTATAGGCTACAATTTCTCTGACATCTCAACCTCCCTATTGTAATAGACATGTACTACCAACACAGAGAAACAGGTGTAGATTGGTCAGTCACAGCGGGCCAGACTCCACATAGCTCACCACAAAAACACTTGATATCCTAAAATGTTTGTTCCCAAGTACCCTTGAGCCATCAAGCATGCAATGCTCATGCTCAGTAACACCCTATGCAAAGGACTTGACTCCTCAGTATAGCAAGTTCTGGATACTCCAGAATGCCTGCTGCAACCATGTCTGTTCTCTAGAAAAAAATGTCTGTCTCCAACAATTGGAACAGAAAGCAGCATGGATATTAATAATTTTCCTAAAGGCTGGATATTTTCAGATTAGTCATAATCAACTCCTAACATTCTCAATATATATTTAAAAATATCTAACTGGGATTTAAAGTTAATTACACTTGAGTAAATTTAAGAATACATTTTATATAGAAACAAACGTTCAGATAAAATATGTAACGGTATGTAAATTTCTTTTTTTCTTTATAACTATCCTAGTGGCCTCTGTACGGTAAGACTATTTTGGAGCTAATTTAGGTCCTCAATAATAACTGACTTTAAGTTGTGATTCATTCCCTGTCATGTGGCCTGGAGCAATGTTCTTGATAATTCAATGAACCTCATATATGACGGTAGCCTGAGGCCACGTTCATTTAGTACTGGGCTTGAAACAAGAGACTTTTACTTTGAAAGGACTTAATTTTAACTCTGTAGCAACGCCAACAATTCTCAAAATGAGCCTTGTTAGGTGATACAGATCATATCAACCTTGATGCTGAAGAAGCCAATGAAGCATATGTGATGTTATAATCTCTATTCATATTTCTTAATTTATGTCTTGTTTCAAGCCCCCAGTACTAAATGAAAGTCCATTTCAGTCATTCCTTCAGCTCCTGCTTCATCAGGGATATATGAAGATCCTGTGTCTTAAGCACTGATACAAAAGAACATCTCTATAGTTCTTGACCATAAGCCTTCACTACTGACCAGCAAGGATCATCACATCTCTGCAGGCCCAGACATCAGGGGCATTAGCAAATCCAGGTTCTTGTATTCCTCAATTCCATCACGATCTTTTAATTCTCCAAGTCTGTATTTGACTCTGCTCTTGCTTTCCTAGGCTTCACTGGTATAATCTGATGGATTTCTCCTTTGCAGAAGGTTCAGCAGCAATTCTAATTTTGGTTCTTCTTGGTTTCCTCGTTTTAGAAACTTAAAGTACAGGGGAATGAAAACACATGAAGAAAAACACCAATGAATAACTTAAGTAGTACTGTCTTCAGCATGTCAGTTGCTAAGGGCGGGGTGTGACAATAAGTAAGTAGTGCTCCTTCCAGGGCAGGTTTCTGGTCTATCCCAGGGGCCAGACTGTGAATTTCAGTCTTCGCTCTCCAGTTATCTAGTGCACAGAATGTTTGCACTTGGGTACATGTTCCTATGACCTGGCTGTTAAATTTAGGCTTGCTGTTTTTCAATTCCATTCTTATGTTGTAATTATTAAAGTCACTCATTCTCTATACGCTGTGCCCTTCCCCAAACCGTTCTTGATAACAGTGCCTTCTCTTGCTTTCTGACCAAATGCTGTCTTCGAGCTTTAGTGTCTCTTTACATTTATTAGTGTATTTTTACATTTTATTGGTCTCTGTTTACACTTATAGGTATTTAGTCACTGTAGCTCACTATATGTATGTTGTAAGAGCAGAGGTCATGTTCTGTGCACCTTTAATATAGAATAATAAATGCTGGTGACAGGAATAACAAACAGATGATAGACTTCTGGAAAGACACTCAATACTGAATGAACCTTCCAGAAGTCTTTTCTTCACAGGCACCAGAGGTAAAGCCCTCCTCATTTTCCTGACCCACTAGCTTCAATAAATCTAGCTACATCTACCCATTTCTAGGCCACAACACACCACCAGTGGAATCACACAGCCTTCTGTTCACTGACTCGCGCTGCACGTTAACAATGTCCTGGTGTACATAACCTGCCTTTTCTTTATTCCATGACTAGCCTTCCTACACTACCACACTCATCCACTTTGGCATATCTTCCCTGACCATTTTCTTTTTCTTTTTTTAAATATATATTCTTTTATTTTTCATTCAAAAAATTTACACTTCCTCCCCTTCTCCCAGTTCCCTCCCATTCCCCCATTAACCCCCCTCCCTCCCCCTGCTTCCTTAAGAGAGGGCATGGTACCCTGCCCTGTGGGAAGCCCAAGGCCCTCCCCCATCCATCCCAGCCTAGGAAGGTGTGGATCCATATAGACTAGATTCCCAAAAAGCTAATACATGCAGAGGAGATAGGTCCCAGTGCTATTATCATTGGCTTCTCAGTCAGCCCCCATTGACAGCCACATTCAGAGATTCTGGTTTGATCACATGCTCATTCAGTCCTGGTCCAGCTGGATTTGGTGAGCTCCCATTAGATCAGACACACTGTCACGGTTGGTGGACCAGCCTCTCCCGGTCCCGATTTCTTTGCTCATCTTCTTCCACCCTCTGCTCTTCGACTGGACTTCCCTGACCATTTTCCATTTTTTAGTGCTCAAATAAACAATATCCAAACAAAGTGAGGCAGCCTGCTATGTAGCTCTCCCATACTTTTAAAGACAATCAATGGCACTTATTGGTTTGTACCTGTGTGCTCTAAAGGACTTTTGTCTGCATTGTCATATAGTGAGCTTTGCACAAACATGTAACATGTTGAATTGGTAGAGACGGATAATTAGGTGATTGTCTTCTTTGACTATAGGTTGAGAAACTTGTTCAACCAGTTCTCCGGTAGTGTATGCTTTCTGTACTATATCTTATTTAACCTAATGGAGAATACATATTATTATGAATAATATAGAATATCAATTAGGCACTAACAGGAGCCATTTATGTTGATAATTTTACTTCTTAAGCTGTTGTTAAAGCTCTGTAAGATTTTATGAAAAGGCAGATACTTAAATATATATGATTTGACTGGCACATGGATGCATGGCTTCCACCAATGGACTTGACTGTGACTATGAGAGAATGAAGAAAAGATACATAGACACACAGATAGACAGAGAGGCAGCTGGGATTGAGCAGCCTAGGCTCAGGTGGATAAACTGCAGCACCCTAGAAGCTCAGTGTGTTTGTTATATACTATTGAAAAGGGAGTCAGGGATATTGCGTATAGATAAACAAAGAGGCAGGGTTTATGATACACACATGGGTCAAGAGGAAGGGGTTAGCTAGTCTTGGTAGGAGCCATCTCTGTAGGGGAGCCATAAATATGGGGGACTATGGTAGACATTTTCTGAGTACACTATTGACATTTATACTTAGTCTCTTAAGGAAGGCTTTGCTATCCCACTGAGCTTGAGTCTATTGGGTCCTTGACATGACCATGCCTCTGTCAACAATGCACGTTCACGTGGGATTTCCTTCACTCAGGGCTTTCTTCATTCCCTACACTTGACAATATTATTATATGAAGAAAGGGAAAAGAGTCGCATGAAGTCAGTTGACAAATGATTTTTGAGTATCCAAATAGCATCTGGAAACCTGAGTGCTTGCATGAAGAAAACTCACAGTCCATTGTTACTGACGTTTGTAGCATTGTTTATTTATTTATTTTTTTAAAGAGAGCAGTCTATGGACATTGATCTTGTGTCTTTAGATTTTTCCTAAGGTTCACAACAAATTCAAACAAACTCTTCCAGCTCATTTTCTGCTTGCTGCTTTCACGGAAGCAAAGCTCCATCTGGTGGAAGAAATTGCTTCCATGTTCGACAGTTTTGAGCAGAAGCAATGAGGTCTGTTCAGCAGGAAAAATAAATGTGTATGTGTCTACACACACGCACATATTTGCATGTGGCTTACACAGATATTCCTCTGCCATGAATGGGTAAAAGGGGCTCATGTGCCATTTCACTGATGTTTACAAAATGACCTTCAGAACTTGATTATTATGAATGGCTCATAAATTCATTACCAGAATAATCTTACTGTAAAAATCCCAAACAAGCTGTTTTCACTTTCTTCAATTTCATATAAAAATTTTGTGTACGTGTGTGTGTGTGCATGCATGTGTGTGAAGACCAGAAATTGACAAATCTTTCTTTTTCAGTCACTCCCCATATTATTTTTTAGATAAGGTCTCTCACTAACCTGGAATTCACTAATTTGGCCAGATTGGCTTGCTAGGGAACCCTTACTCTCAGGTTTTGCCTTCCCAACTCTGAAATTACATTTGTACACACCCAACCCCGGTTTGATACAAAGATGCTGGGATAAAACTCAGGTTCTCATGATTACGTGGTCAGCACCTTTTGGTTTGAGCTATCTCCACTGCTACCGACTTCATTTTTAAATAATTTTATTTATGCTTTGGTAATAAAAATTACCTACAGGACTCTATGGAAAATGCAAAATCATGAAAATCAAACAGAAATGCTTGAAAGCATAAGCACGTGTTGGCTAATCTGACATTTTACTTAATGTATCTTCTTTCTCAAACACGAGTGTTATTATATATACACTTATATTGAGTGGCATAGCTTTGTAGCTATTAGTTCTATAATAATAAGAAACCACTAGAGTCAACACACTGGAAATATTTCTGATGGACTGGTGCAGGAGAATTGTCTGTATTCTGTCAGTCATGATTTAAATAAATGCTGATTGGCCATTAGGCAGGATGTATAGGTGGGACAACCAGACAGGAAGTAGAGGCGGAGCAAGGAGAATACGAGAATTCTGGGAAGCAGGAAGCTCTCTCGAGACTCCTGCCCAGACCACCAAAGTAGCCAGATATGACCTGCCCCACTGAGAAAGGTACTGAGACATGTGGCTAACATGGATAAGACTAATGGGATATATAAGTTATAAGAGCTAATATGAAGCCTGAGTTAAGAGGCCAATCAGTTTATAATCTTCTGGAGACCTCTGTGTGATTTTCTTTGGGACTTGCCGGCTGCGGGAACTGAGCAGGACAGAAATCCCAACAAGCCTATCCTCATGTTACAATGGACTTAGTCCATAAATCTATTTTGTTTTAATATATTGAAATGTGAAATAAAAATAATAAATAATCTACATTTGAAAATTGTTAGTATTTATTACAAAAACACAGCTATCTAGCAATAAAGATTGTTTTTCTTTCGAGACATGCAATTTCAACCTGAGGAATAATTGCTTCATTTTAGAAGTCAGAGTAGTAATATGGATAAGAAGACTCCCATAGACTCATATATGATGTGGGATTCTTCTCTCTATGCTATGAATACCATTGGTTAGTAAAGAAGCTGCTTTGGCTTATGGCAGGGCAGAATATAGCCAGGCTGGAAGATATATATATATATAGAGAGAGAGTAGGTGGAGTCAATGAGATGCCATGGAGCTGCCAGAGGAGAAAGACATGAGCTGTCAGCCGGAAACTTGCTGGTAGGCCACAAGCCTCATGGTAAAGTAGAAAATAATGGAAATGGGTTAATTTAAGATGTAAGAGCTAGCTAGAAAATATGCTTAAGCTATTGGTCAAATGATATTGTAAATAATAAAGTTTCTGTGTGATTATTTGAGTCTGGGCAGTCAACAAACAAACAAGCAGCCTCCGACAACACATATATTTGAATATTTTGTCTCCAGTTGTTGTATCTATTTGGGGATGATTATGAGGTGTGGATTTATTGTAGGAGGTGTGTCATCGGGATGGGCTTTGGGGTTTCAAAAGCCCACATCATTCCATCATCTCTCTCTCTCTCTCTCTCTCTCTCTCTCTCTCTCTCTCTCTTCACAGCAATTGAAAATAGTGAAGACATCCAGACACACTCATTTTTGTAGGCTCTACTAGTCCTTAATGTTTCACACTTTGTCTTTAGTCTTCAGCATGTGATACCTGGTGTTGATTCTACTTATTACATTTTAGTCCCCTTTTGATGCTTGAGAACTTCACAGTGTAGCAGCAGAAGAAAATTGAGCAACAGGAGTCTGTAACTATCAGCAGCATGAAGGAAATATCCCAAACAGAGGTATAAAATGATTTGTACCAAGCAAGAGAGGTAAGACAGGTGTTTCTCAGGTGGAACAATATTTTCTAGCATTGGCTCGGAGAGATACTGAGGATTTAGGAGATGTAGCTTTGAGAAAGCATGGGAGGAACCAGAACTGCTCAACAGGAGGACCTCTCTTCTTAAAGGGAAAGAAAGGCTCCCTTTTTACCCAGAAGTCTTGAGAGAATATTGTTCAACAACCTGGTAAATTTTTTGCTTTTTTTGGAACCACCATTTAGCTGAACCCCTCTAAATCCTGAACATGATTTAGGCCCTAATCCTGAGCTTTGTCTCTCAGTGAATAGATCCATTCCTTATGAAAGAAGTTGCATGTACTTTGCATTCTCCATCAATAGAATCTTTCATTATGCTGGTTAAAAATCCTTCATCCTGAGGCCCTTATCCCGAGAGCTATTTATCAGTCACTAGAACTCATTCTTGTTGCAAAGGTCATAGCTCCTTTGCTACTTTGCAAGGGAGTTGATGTAGCCATTCTATGCTTTGCTATGATAATTGTCACGTGAAGACTTTTCTCCAAAGTTTTACTGTGCTTAAATGTGTCAAATAAATAAAGAGAAGAAAGAATGGAAGATAGGAAGGAAGGAAGGAAGGAAGGAAGGAAGGAAGGAAGGAAGGAAGGAAGGAAGGAAGTGCACGGTTGCACGGTTAGACTGGAAGTTTTTGATCCAGGCCTGCTAATGTGGTACTGACCATAATTTCTTTCTCCACCTGGTGCAGATCATTTCCCTGCAGCTGTGACGTTTGCATGGCTTGTTAAATGAATGCTTAGTTTCTCTCGAAACAAACGCCTTAAGACCAGGTAACACTTGTAACCAATTATTTCTTTTCTTGTTGAGATCATTTTAGTTGCTTTTGACAGCATCATACTCAACTTATTTTACAACAAGAGCTGAGATCTAGAAGTGATTCTGGAAAATGCATAAAGTTAGTTGCTTGAAAAGTTGAAGCTAAAGCCCTCAAAGCCACTTCTATCTCAGTGTAACAATGAGCACCATGATGAGAAGACTTTCTATCTAGGCTCCATTGTAGGGAAGCAGCAGGCTAGCAAGTCCCAAGCTCCGGGTGTAATCTATAGAATCTCCAAAATAAATAAATACATATATGTTATAGTTACAGTTTGAAAGAGATGCAGTGGGAGATATGGTATAAAGCACTAAACTAAAAATAGTTTCATGATATCAATCATGGACTTTCTTTGTTCCCATGATTTCCATAGGCTTTGTGTCTATTGTGCCAATTGAAACTAACACATGATCTTATCTCCTTTTTGATTAGATAGCAAAGGAAAAATGATGTGGGATATCTTTCTGTATGCTGTGAATATGTGTTGCTCTCATTAATTGATAAATAAAGCTGTTTTTACCCATGGCAAGGGAGGAAAAAGCTAGAAAGGAAATACAAACAGAGATTCAGAAGAATAGTGGAGTTCTTAATAGAAATGGGTTAATTTCAGTGTAAGAGCTACCTGTAATAAGCCTGAGCCAATGATACAGCCATGCGTCCATACATAGTTTAATAGAAATGGGTTAATTGCAATGTAAGATCTAGCTCACAATAAGCCTAAGTCATCAGATAAACATTTATAATTTATAATTAATATGAAGCCTCTGAGTGGTTATTCAGGAACTGGTGGGCAGAAGAAAAATGTCCAGTTAAGGAATATTATAATATTTTGGAAATTTCAAGCATGCATTTTTTTTTGTCAGCAACAGTCTCCAGGATGTATATTGGAACTTCTTCATGATCGAACTTCAAACTTGAACCTTATCAAAGGCAACTATTGGTAAACAGCCATCTGATCTCTGTTTCTGTGTGTTTAGCAGTTTCTAGATTCAATATTTAAATGAGATCATGAAGTTTTTGACTTTCTATGTCTTGTTTATTACACTTAGCACAATGTCTTCCAGGTTTATTCATGCTGTTTAATGGCATAATCTTCTTTAAAGGACGAATACTGTATTTTTATGAATTAAAGTATTTTTTAATACTTCATTAATATTTTCAACTTCAGTGTTTTTCATCACTGAATTTGTGTTGCTATGTCACTGATGGTGGAACAGAATGGAGGTGAGGTGAAAGAGGAGAAAAGGGAAAAGGTGAGAAAGGAAAGGGAAGAAGTGGGTGGAAGAAGAAAAGAGGAAGGCGTGTATTTGTTGCTGTGGAGGTTGGAAAGTCCAAAATCACTGGACAAAAACCAGCAATGAACCCACGGGTAAGGATAGGTTAAAAAAGAGGGCCAGGGAGTGAACTCCTATTTCAAGTCTTTGCAGAATCTGTAGGTACCCATCCATGACAGGAGAGCCTTCCTGACCTCAGCCCCTTAGGGTTGGCACCCAAACTTACACTCAAGGTTAAGTTTTTAACGCATAGATTTTGGATGCACCACTTAAATTGTAATTTATGATATCGACCATTATTTTTTTTTTGAAAAGAAAAATTTTAGCATCTGGGAAAAGACACTTTAATGTGACTAACCATGCTACATTGTGCACTTATTTTTACTTTAACTTGCAGAAGATATTTTGTCAATACTTTGAGGTCATTCCACACAAGGCCCCACTGTTAGCAAAAATATATTGTACCAAATCTCTTCTATAGCAGAAATTATGCACATTTGTACAAATAGAAAAAACCTAGTTTTTAAAATCCAAACAAATTTACATCTGAACATATTTATCTGCCTAAACTATGAGCTACTGGGCACAGTATTCAGCTTTGGATTTTATGGCCAGTGGCACTATATAACTGCTTTATATTTGTAATTTTGTGGTTTATTAATAACATGTTCTAAGCTTTTTAACCAACGAAACAGTGCAGTTTAATCCTGCGTGTGTGTCTAATCTAGTAGCTGTTCCCATGCTGACCTATTTCCTCCACCTCGTTCACGTGTGCATGGAGGAAAAAGGAGTAATTATCTCCACCAGAGCAAAGGAGATATGCTCTGACCAGGTTCTTCCAGGCATCCTAGAGGTAATGGTGCAGTTGGAATTTACTTTTGGTTTGGAGAAAATCTCCTAACCCGAGTTAGTTCTAGTTATGAACTGGCTTCCTTGATAATGACAGACAGGAACACATGATGGGCTGTGAAGCCCTAGCACAATAGGAGCAATCGGTGGTGGTTTCTATTTGGAGACTCTCAAGTGCAATTTGCACCAGCTGTTCGGGCAGATGTAGAAGGAGCCGTTTAAAAACGGCCCACTAGAGGGAGTAGAGCACCGTAAATGTTTGGTTTGTTGCCCCGCTGCCTTCAAGAGGGAAAACAAGGCACAAGCATAAATCCCTCATGCTTATTTAACATTTTCTCCAATATTTTCCTTCTCCAAATCTCATTGATTGTTCCTTTAAGCAAAGAAAAATCAGCATAGCCTATAACATTAATAGATTCCTATTTTAATATGTGAACTGTTCAGAAAGTCAGCCTGCGATGGAGAAATGGAATCCAGATGCATCATTTGAACTTAACAGCGCAAAGCACCCTGGGAGGCGTGGGCTTCCCCATATTTCCTGAGGTCTCTTCCGCTGTTTTGTTTGGATGTAACTGATGTCTTTACCTGCTAGTCTGTCATTTTGTTACAGCTCGCCCAGGCCTTTTAGGTAAAGGTTTCCTCTCTGCAGATGTTTGGAGCATACTGAAGTCAAATGTTAGCTTTCAATACGAAATTATCTGCTGCCTACCTTAGAAAAGTGAAAATGGGCATTAACATTTTTTTCAATAGTTAAATCTCTAGTTTTAGAATTATTGACTCAAATTTGAATTGTTTTTCATATTTCATTACAATTTCATATATTTTTTCTGGTTTCTAGATGTAACTTAATAAATGTTCTCATCCTGATATACACTCTCTAAATATTGTTTCTTATCGAATCTTTTTTATTGTTGACTACTTGAAGAAAAATAAAAAAAAATGTATCTAATCCAACTTGAAATGTTGAAACACAATTGCCTTGTGTGAAAACTTAAAATGAAAATCTTTATTGAAAATTGAGATGATTGCTCTATATATGGTAAAATACATTTAAATTTTGATTTTAGTTAATTATTATTATTATGGTGATATGTAATTGTTTCAAACTTAATGAAGAAATATAAATTTCTTAGCCTTTTAGCTACACAAATTTCTAATTTTCTTGCTACTTAGTTGCCTCTACTGAGTATCTACAGCTGTAAACAAATATTTGCCTTTTGTTCTCAAAATCCACTCAAGCATGTTTCCTTTATTTAAATAAAAATATTTTCTTTCATTTTCCATCTGAAATCAATAAAGACAGATGACAGACAGACAGGCACACACACACACACACACACACACACACACACAGAGCTAGGCAAACTACACATCTTAGAAGCAGCTCTCTTGATTTCACGTTACTGTTTAGTCAGTGACTTGGAGCACGGCTGATTCTGGGATCTACTCTTCCCGTGTTTCTTGCCTCCTCCTTCCCTTGACCTTCAGCTCCTCCATTTGCCAGCAAAACGATACCTCCAAATCACCTAAAACCAGATTGTCCATTTTCATTTTTCTTTTATTCTACTTGGAGAACTTCAGCGTGGAGTTAATACATACTGGCTATAAAGAGCCGAAACACAGGCGATGATGATGGGCAGAAATGGAAATATCATTCTTCCCTTTGGCTATGCGGTCCCTTCACAGTTTGAGTCTTTAGGGACATTTTTAGCACGTGGCATCCTATACATATGAAAGTTATTATACATGTGTATTTCTTCAATTTTTGTTAACAAAAGTGCAATCACATGAAACATGCTCTAAAGAGATTTGCCTCTTCCACCGGCAGCACATTTTTCAGATGCCTCTGCAACAGTGTCCAGCGTTATTTCCTTGGTTATAGCTTTGTGAACCCCCATATCTATTGGTCACTATCTCTTATTCTAGGTGTTTGAATCCTCTCCAGCATTTGTTTATCAAACAGTTCTTTCAGTGCAGAAGCATAAGAAAATATCTTTGGGATCAGAAGCATTTCCTACATTTTCATGAGTAAATCCTGTAGACACTGAAATCACACCTGACTTGCTATTTACTTTTTACTTGTGGCTTGTCTGTTTGTACAGAGGTTTCCAGGGGTCTCTGTTTTATGTTGCTCTGGGTCTCTGAAAGATGTTTATTTTTTATCAATTAAACATGTTGGTTGCCAACAATTAGATTTCAAAACATAAAATGCTATTGGTCTGAATGCATATCTCCCAGAAAGTGAAAGAGCAGCATTTGACTTGACAATTCTGGCACAAAACTCTTGTTGTTAGGATAGGATGAATAGGAAAACTTCCCTTGCTGGGTTCCCCAAATCACTGTGGGATTCAGACCACATTGCTCAGATATAAAATCCTCTCTTATAATATTGGCAGTTTGGTGGTTGATTAAAGACCAGCATTGAGTGGTTGAGTAACAATTTAATCGGCACACAGAGTAATTATCAGTTTAAATACCAATACACTTAAAATATGTCTATAAAATACTATATATTATTTAGAAATCCATAGAAATTTAAGGTATTAAATACATTCATATGATTCTAGAGGGGAAATGAATATGATCGGGGAATAAACACTAAAGGCATCAGAAACAAAACAGAATAGACGTGTAGCTGACTTTCCTCATTGTTTTTTGTGATACTGAAGTGTTGTAGGAATTAGTGTTGTTTTTTTTTTTTCCTGAGAGAAGTTTCTACAGTGTCTTGTTGGTGGGAGTGTTTTCTTTGAGGCTATTATTAAAACAGGCAGAAAAGATACAGGGGACAGTTTTCAAGTGGGCTGATGGGAGCTGGAGTAAGTATTCAGTATATTCTCTGGTGGTGTATTAGGTGTATTGTAAGATGGTGTGTTAGGAACTACAGACATGAGTACTCCCTCTCGGTCCTTTGGGACACGATTCAGAGCTAAACTTTCTGGAAAAAGGAAGTGTGTGGTGTGGTTCAAGCTTTCTATTACATGACCTCAAGTTAAAGGTAAGAACTGCCCGGCGGTTGAAACCACTCTTCCTGATGGTGTGAAGGGTCCTAGCTTCAAGGCCTGGAAACTGAGCGTGGAAAATGGTATAAGATGGTCATGGCTGGCCAAGACATCATCGTGGAGAAATACAGGTTTCAGCTAGAATGTGTTAAAGTCTCCCTGCTCCAGGAACACCCCGAGCACTTTTTACAAACTGAATCTGAAAAACAAAGCTATGAAGTTTTAGACATGGAAAAGGAGTCACAGAGAAGTTAAATAACCTGCTAAAGATCATCTTATTAATCAATGTAGAAATAGGTGTTGAAGCCTAGCAAGAGTTCGAGACTTCCGAAGCATGCTTAACCAAAAGCATCCCCTGTGAGGAAGATGGTGCGGTGGGGACATAACACAATGAACTCAGAGGCAGGCACAGGCAGGAGCTGTGGAGCCTTTATTCCACTTATGTGACACCAACTTCCGGCCTTCTTTCCTTCCTGTGGCTGTAGAAGGGACTCCAGAATCGGCTCAGCATAGTAGGGGCAGGGTTATGAAAATGGAACTCCCTTTGCTTTGGAAAGGTCACAAACTCTCTGACTCGCTCTCCAAGATGAGCAGAAAACTCACACATCATGGGCAGATATTTGAAAGTTTTTAAATCTTGCAATTTTGCAAAGTTCCTCACCTCGTCTCCCCACTTCCACCCCTGCTGAATGTCACGAAGTTCTTAGTCTCTGTTGAGTTTTGAATGAAGAAAGTGTAACTTGAGTTTGTTTTCTCAGCAAGGTGATGGCAAAGGATATTTATGGCGTTGAAGAATTTCAGCTCTTTCTGCAGCAAGTAGGGTGTGTAGTATATTTAAATACCACTCTCCGGGATATCTCCCCTTTGCTGAGATAATAAAATTGATCAGATGTTTTCAGGTTAAATAAACTGTTGTAACAATCTTGCAGCTGCCTGCTGGTTGTGGTTTTCCAAAGCAATTACTCATTCCGCAGTCAACTTTGAACTGTACACTCTAATTGAAGAGCTAATTGGAAGCCATTGCTCCTGATTTAACATGAATTTGGCAGATTAGGAAGCAAAAGGCTCAGACACGGAGAGAGAAGAATCGCTGAGAGATTCCTGTTTGTGTGAGAGGCTTTGCACACAAGGTGCTTTGTGCATTCCCTGAGGAAACTGCCTGGACTGGTGAACACATTCCTGAAACATTTGTCTGAAATGACCTGTAAGGTCCTGAGTTTATCCACATTTGCTCCGCTGACCCCCAGCCCAGGGTGTCTGTGAGAGAGGAGGGGGCCCTGGAGGTGGAGGGAGGCAGAGGGGAGAGGGGAGGAGGAGGTGAAGAAAGTCTGGACAAGGAGGGGGAGGAGGAGTTTTTGATTCAAGTAAAAGGTTTTAGGTAGGAATTTAGCTCTTTTATCTCATTTTTTCAAATCCTAGTGATGTCATAGGGACTCACTTTTATTGGTGATGTCATGGGGACTCACATATTGGTGATGTCATAGGGACTCACTTGTATTGGTGATGTCATGGGTAAGGACTCACTTGTATTGGTGATGTCATGGGTACAGACTTATCTTTATTGACGATTTCATAGGGACTCACTTTTACTGGTGATGTCATGGGTAGGGACTCACTTTTACTAGTGATGTCATGGGTAGGGACTTACTTTTACTGGAATACATCTAAGAACTCTGACAGTTCTGTCAAAACCCAGCAAGATGCTGACTTTTTTACAGGGTTGCTCAGGAGAGCGACTCAGGCATCTATTATATTTATTAAAATTCTCCATGATTAACAAAACAGTGAGACCTGAATTTTCCATCCAGGAAGCAGTAGCATCCTTAAAATGGCCAGAAAATAATTTTTAGATTCAGTTCGTGGAATGACCAGAGTTGTTTCTCTTCAGCTTCCAAATCATTCCAAGATGATTTAGACAAGATTGTGCAATGCATTTTGTAGCTACACACTTCCTATGTTTACAATATAAATGTGTTTGCATGTGATCTACTTGGTCTTTTTTTTATCCAACATCTTTTGTGAACCTGTACTTGGATTTTTCTGTGAACCAGACCCCACATTGCCAGCCCAAATTAGAGCTGAGATGAAAAACGGTATAAGAATGTATTAATTTTGCAAGAAGCTTTAAAATGCTCATTACATATCGTTTGGGGATTGTCATGGAGTATAGTTTGGCTTGTCACAATCTGCTGATATATTCAGTGACCTTGTAAATACAATTTCTGTGCATCAGCTTTCTGCCCTATGAAGATAATTATTCTGTCTTACTTTGCACTCAGAACTCTGTTGAAATGAGAAGCAGGGTTGTACTAGATGGCTTACACTGTTGCTTCAGAGTTCTGTGTCCACCTTATCAACAACAAAGAGCAGCTGGCATTTATTTGACATTTGAGTATCTAATCTGAAGCTTGTGTAGTTAATGAAAAAATGAAACATCTGTGTTGCTACATAAGCCAATCATCCTGAAGCAAGACCATCAGTGGAGGTGGCAGCTTCCTAGTGCCGGACTCCCAACAACCTTTTCTTTTTTAAACTTTTTTTTTTCATGGTGATCCTGGTGTTCATGAGATCTGCAAGTAAAAATAACTCATATCCAAGGACAGAAAGGGGCTTTACAGAAGTGAAGACTTGATTTTAAAGTTCAGCTCTTTCAAAATATTTTAACAAAACAATCCTATTCATTAAAAAAAAAACAAAACTGATAGGCCTGTACTTTGGGTGAGTCTATTTGCTTAGAAAAGTAGAAAAATGAAATAAGTTGTGAGGTGAGATTGAGATCTCCTCCATCATGGGGAAAACAGTTGAAGAAGTTTGTATACAACATTACTAGTGTCAGGGTGTAGAGATAACAGCTGCACATTTCAGTCCTATTCTTCATACATGAAAAATAATAGCCATAAAAATATCCTTTGAAATAAAAGACAGTGGGATTATTGAGTTTAGAAAAATTCTACCTTTCAGTGAGCTTGGAAGACAAGTTTGACATGTCAGTTTTAGAGTCTGATTTCAGAAAGAAGTAAAGCTCACCGCTAGTGTGATGGTGTACTGGTTTTTAAGAGTATGCGCTCTAGGTAGAAGACAAGGGACTTTGTCTCAGGGCATAAATTCTGCCACAGCTCCATTCTCTCATCTGTCACCTTCAGCGGTATGGACACGATAACATTCACTGTTATGGTGTATACTAAATTAACTAATTAACTGATGTACATAGAAATTCCTAAATGTGTATTAGTCATTATGTTTCTGTTATACATTGCCTTTGTTTTAGAGATAATAATTAGAAAGTTTCCTCAGAATTATCACAAAGAAATTATATAAATCAAATACTAAATCCCCTTTGACATGAAAACTAAAATGTCAATTTTCACTAATGTTAAGGATAATAATTACTTACATATATGACTTACATTTAGCTATATAAATCAGTCTTAGTTGTCTAGACTTCAAAGGGGAAAGTTATAAAAATACTTTTAGGAATTGCTGTACTTCATTAACAGGCATAGGACAATTAGAATTCAAGTGTTCAGTAGGGAAAATATGAGCAAGAATAACTCCGTCTGGATGTAAGTTCTCATTTTATTTCTCTGTTCTATTTTGATTTTACACTAAATTAGTGGAAACTTTTACAAGAAAGATTAAACAAAGGATCCGAATCACTCTGTGATAGAAATGATGTTATGATTACTTATGGCTATTGGGGTTTGTTGTAGTCCAAGCCCACACTGTAAATCTCTGCACTAGACTGGGCTTGCTTCTTTATATTCTTTGGCATACAGATATTTCAGACTTTCACCACCAATTCTTCAATGTTACTGAATTTCTCAACGCTATACAATCCTAATGTGTGTGAGTGTGTGTGTGTGTGTGTGTGTGTGAGTGAGTGCGTGTGTGTGATGTTCCTCAGAGACCTCATAGCACAGCGTGCAGGTCACCAGCTACTGCCTCCTTCAGATGAGGTTCACCGAGAGTGCTAGCCAGAGCGGACGTGAACTCTCAGAAGCTCTAGTTACTTGGTCCGTCTGCTCTCAGCTCTGGTGGAAGTTTGATTAAGAAGACCACATTTTGCTCTGCAGACGTACACTTGAGTCTTATTGAGATAATTTGCTCCAAAGAAACTCTGGCTACTGCTCAGGTGAAACAGCTTTTCTTTCCATAAGGTTTCACTTTACTGGAGGTGAGATCCAAGAACTGAGTTTTAATGGGAGAAGGAGGATTTCTCCAAGACGACTTGCTAGCATTTCTTTGTTCAGTCCACTTTCTTTCATTTCAAGTTGATTGAGGGACATCAGATAGGATTCTTGTTCCCCCTGCATGCTTCTTGTCAACTATCTTGCCTTTCATAGCCCAGCTACCCTGGGACATTTACAGCCTTTCATTGGAGCCTGCCAGACCTAGGTGTTATGCGCCATACCTCCAGGGATCATTACCATATGGTATTTTAGGAGAGGACACAGTTCATTTCAATGCAATTCAAATGAGCAGATTTCTTTTCTTTATTACACCATTGCATTTGGCGGCAATCCACCAGAGGCAGAGTCTAACTCTCAAAGGAACGCTCTGCCCACTCTGTCCATTTAACAGGACATTTGGCTCAAAACTCCAGTCGGTTGATCACACATGTGCAACAGATGTGTGAGCATGCGTAGCGAAAATAAAAAATAAAAAATCCCAGCAGTGTGCTGTGGGAAATGTAGCATGGAAAACAGGGACACAAAAGAAGTCTGGTACTTGAACTTTGGTTTTTGTTGTTGGAAGGCTGTGTTTCTTATTAATCTTTTCCTCCTTTCCAAGGAGGAACAGGTACGGGTTTCCGTTATTGTTTCGCAGTGATTACTCATGGAACACTGGTAAGGCAACTTAATTCATTTTCACAGACCTTGTTTTATAAAAATATAATTTTAAATATTCAGGCCAAACTTTCTCGGGCCCCTGCCTCTCAGGAACTGAGTGTTGGCATACTTCCACTGAAAAAAAACCACCCATTTACAAGGGAGGATATCAGAAATATACATCCTTTCATCCGCGCCCCACAGGCTTACACAGAAAGAGAGAGCACCAGCTGTTTTTCTCATGGAGAATAAGGGTTACTTGGGGAAATCTCTCTTCCTGTTTTTATATGGACAACTAAATTGTTGTATAGCCAGTTAATTTTGGTTAGGTCAACAGCACAAGGTTAATTATTGGAGCCTTCCTCTTTTGCCTTCATAAGATTAATAGCAACCAAAAGAAGTAAATGAAATATCATGACTTATTCTAAAAGTGCTACTTATTGTGTTTGATACTTTTTAAATTATATTTGAAAACATTCTATGCTTTCTTGTCTTTTTTCTTTGAGGTAATAGTGGAAGAAGGTCATGAAAAACTGCATGATGTGAACTTAAATAGATTCAGAAAGGACTTTAAAGTATGCTAGCATTTTGAGAACCATACCAGTTTCTATTTTATAATTGAAAGATTATTAAAGCTAAAATGTTAACCTATGAGATAATTCTGAAATGATACTATTGTTCCTTGATACTTTTCAATTTGTTCAGAATAACTATGTATGTGAAAAAAACCCTATATTATGATACGACATTCTTTTTAAAACTTGGGATTTGATCCACACATATCAAAAGGCAAGTAGATTGATTTCCTTCAATGGTCTGAATCCATCTTCATGCTATTATATAACCTCAAAATAAAGCAGCCATATCCCTGTTGATATTTCCACTTCTTTCTCTTCAACTCTTTCAGTATCACATGTGGAAAAAGAAATCCACTCTATACAGTTATGAGGACGGCTTTTCATTCATATGCTTGCTACTCTTAATAAATGTCCCAAAGAAAAATATTCTGTAACAGCCACTCATAAAGAGGCAGAAAATGGTAAAACCACAGAGAAGGAAACCTATGTGACAACAGTGGCTGTGTCTTCCTGGATACAGAAAACAAACAGAGCTTTGGAGGAGCTTGCCAATGCGTGCCTGCCAAATAAAATATTGTTTTATGAAGTCAGGAAAAAACTAATTTTAAAAGGTTATTGTAGGTTATTTGTGGTCACTTCTGGTGTGCATACAGAATGATGTCATCCCAAACTCTTCTTCTCTATTTATATTTTAGTCTTAGAGATCTTTTGTCTATCACTGGATCTCAGCTACTAGACACATCTAAAATGCAATACTCATAAAATCTACACTACAAAAAATGAAAAAAAATGAAAGGAGATGGAAAAACGTCCCAGCCAAGTCCAGGAACAAAATCATTCAGGCAGATCCGTCTTCTCAAATACCTACACTGTAGATGTCTTCTCAGTCTCAGGGCATATTTGCTGGAGAACTTCTCAAATAACCATAGGAGAGCTCCACTGGAAAATAATTGGCCTTTCAGGAGAGGCAGAAAGGATCTGTGCCAGAGACATCACATCCGAGGAAAAAGATCAAGGGATTCCTAGTGCAATGCAGGGTCTCTCTTGCCTCCTGAAAGACCCTGGTGTGTCTCCCAGGTATCGCTCAATCTGCCCATTTTAGTTTGTTAGCAGTGGATTCTCCTCATCCTTGTACCATTGCCAATAGCCTTCTCTTTGTGGTGTTTTTTTTTTTGAGGGGCAATGTAGTTGGAAACCCATCTTTCTCAAGTCAATCTTTAGTGAGTTAAGAAATGCCAAATAATCATTTTATGAAAATAATTAGGAACCTCGTGAGATGTTAACGACTAGAAAGAAGGGAGATCATGAAATTGATTGCCTGAGGATTGTCTCAAACAAAAAGCAAAACAACAAAGACAAAACCAAAATAACAAAGCATTTTGGATAGTGGAAATAAAATATATTTTCAAAGAACTGTGAGAATGCACGTTGACAGTGAAAAGATGACATCCATAGTAGAGGTTGTATCTAGCTGACCTAATTTGCAGCATCTTTATATTTGCTTATTCATTCAGCCATTAGAAATAACACATTTTTGAGCATTTTGATCTACCTGGCATTTCTGTAATAAACAGAGGAGCGAGTTATGAAAATGCAGACATTGCTCTAAAGGGGAATGAAACAGGGAGGAGAGAGATAGTTCTGTAGTGTTGGGATTACTGTTTTGTTTGGTGATCTGGTAATGCCCCACTAAGAGCACTTGAGCAACATAGAAAGTGGCAGGAAGAGTGAAGCATTCTGACACCTTCCGGAGACCATTGCAATCAGTAAGAGTCTTGAGCAAGGGGACATGGGGTGTGCGGAAGGTACACAATGGAGGTAGTAGTAGGAGCAGACTTATGGACAAATTAGCATGGCACTCCGATAACACAGACACCTCTGGACTCCACGCATGCAGACTGGCCATGCCTGAGACACCTGAAGCAAATGCTCCAGTAGTCAGTAAGCACAAAGGGCTTCTGTTCAGGATTAAGTAGACTTTTCAAAACCTCTTTGTGTGAGATTGGAGTGTCTCAGAAGATCCGGAGAGGTGAGGAGAATTTTGATGTCATCATCCTAAGCCAGAAACTGTCAACATACAGCACACGCTAACAAACGTGGTTACATCAAGATGATTCTCCTGTGCCATCTTACAGTTTAAGTGCTCCAAGCCTATAACTGAATTCTGCCTTAAGATCTCCAGTGATTCTTTACTATTATTTTTCTGGGGGGGGGAACCTGACTCCCAAAATTGTTTCCTCCTCTCTTTGTGGACCTTTGCAACTGATACAAACATAAGATTCCTCGGTTGCAGTAAAGGTGTAGAAACCACGGCATGGAGACAAGTTATAAGAACCTGTGGTGGGTAGACAGAAGCAGGACTGAGGAAAATCAGGGGGCTGAGGAGATGTTTACATGATTAAAGTGCTTGGATGAGGAGCGGAGTTTGGATCCCCAGAAATTCAGAAAAAATGCTGGGTTGATGTGGACATCTGCCTGTAATGCCAGGTTCAGGAAGCAGAGACGGGATCTCCAAAGAAAACTAGCAAGTAAGATTAGCAAGTAAGATCTGTGAGATCAGGGATTGATTAAGAGAGCCTGGTTTAACAAATAAGATGGAGAAGAGCAGACTCCCACCTTAGCCCAGAGAACCTTGCGCCTGCACGTGTACCTGCACACATGTCCATGCGCACTCGTCCACAAATGATTACAAAACCATGCACACACATGATTGTACCACACAGGAATCCCAGTGGCTCAGTAAGTTAGCACAAGGTGCTTATATCCTTTCAATCCATGGCCACATCCACCCGACCCCCCCCCCCAACACACACACACACAGGAAAAATTTAAGAAGATACAGGAAGATCAAAAGCAGAATAGTGGTTACAATGCAAATTGTTCCCCACAGGCTCCTGCATTTAAACATTTGCTACCCAGCAGGTGGCTGGTTGGAGAGGTTGTAGAACCTTTGGAAGGTGGTGGAGCCTAGTTGGAAGAAGAAAGTCAGGTGGGGGCAGGCCTTATTCATTATATTCTTGGTCCACTTCCCTCCAGGTTCTTTGCTTCCTGATAATCAACATCACATTTCCACTGCCCACCCACCCCTCACATGGCTGCCATGTATGCCTATGCCTGGCTATTCTGGTGTGCATGCCTCCTCTACCATGATGGACTGTCTGTCCCCTGTTAAACCGACAACAATCCCCTTCCTGCATGAGTTGCTGGTTTCAAGAATTTTATTACAAAGATAAGAACAGCAGGGAATACAAATATTATCCTTTTAGTATAAGTTCCACGGTACTAAGTGGTGTTTACTAAACAGTTTTAGAATGATGTGGTTTTGATTTCCATGGTCATGGGTTGTCGCCGACTTGCATAATCTCTTGACAATAAAGAGAAGAGACAATGGCAATTCATTTTGGGAGGATAGGATTAGAACTCTGTTGTTTCCCCTTTAATTCAGGATGAAGGGAATGTATATTTGCCTCTTGATAAGACAATATGACTTTCTTTGCTTCTTTGCAGTTTAGAGAGCTGTGTAGAAAATGTCCTCAAGAACTGTGTGTGCATGGGGATCCTCTGCAAACAGGGAAAACAAAGGATTTTATCTTTCAAGAATCTTTCCCCTTCCTGTTTAAAGTTTAAAGAATTCTAAAAAAAAATCTGGAGAAAAAATAAGTACACTTCAGGCAAGGCTAACTAGTTATGGGCTGGGGTTTGTTCTCCAGTGGTGTTGGATCTCTGTTAGCTGCCTGTTACTGCAAGGTTCACTGAGCAAGCCTTACACCGGGGCCTTGATGCTTCTCACTGGGTGTGTTCAGACTTAGGGGCAAAGCTGTTCAGAGCTGAGCAACCATCTGTGCAGCCCAAAGGGATCTATAAGTTTTGGTTAGGCGCTGGCTATAAATCAGTTTGAATGATTCCAGGACTCATGGTTGCTCTTAGTTTTCTTTCTCTGTGGCTGATACCGACACCTCAGCTCACTTAGACTGACGCTTATAAAATATTTTACAAGGTATGGGGAGAACTTCCCTCCGCACAGAGGTTTATTTAGGTTTTTCACATGAAGACAAAGACGAGTCCTTCTGCATCATCCCCTGAGATGGTGTACCTTTGCAGAGGAGCGAAAGTAATAGGGAAACACGGCTGCGGCATCTGTTATTCCAGAAGTAACAGCTCTGCATAAGGAGTCTATCCTGCTGTCACATTACTTACCTAGTTCTTCATGTTCTTAGATGAAACATTCATTCAACTGGGAAAACATTAGCTACTACAGGGGGATTTATTGCGAAGCACAGCATCTCCCTGACAGTCATATTCCAAGGAGGCAGTCATTTGTCATTTTAAGTTTCCTGACATTCATATTCCAAAGAGGCAGACACTTGTCATTTTAAGTTTTGTTTTGCTAATTAAAAAAACCTCCAAACAGTATCACAATAACAAGGTGGTTTTTCATAAACAGCTTTAGCTGTGGCATTTCCCATCTGTTGGACCGTGTTTTGCTCCTAAGCTTATGCTTCCTGCCATGATAATTTGTTCCAATTACTGTATTTTAAAAATGGAAAATCATTGTTCTATTTCTCCATTTTTCTAGCGGCATTATAATTTAAAAAAAATCACTTCGTCAATTCTTTCCCCAATTTCCTTCATGCTAACATCAAGTATGATATCCTAACATTCCCAATAATAATAAATGATAATATTCACACACTGCTAAATTTCCTTCCCCCCTCCTTCTTCATGTCTTTGATTATCACTTGCATCTTTACTGTGTTTTCAAGGTCATTAAGATTTGAGTTCTTTGTTAGAACTGTAATTTGTCACCTGGTTTGATCAATAGTATAATTTTTAAAAAGTAAATAATTATACAGTATGGTTATCGCCAATAACAATTGTAGAAAGCCAAGAACTCTGATGAATGCGTTCACTAACAGTTCAGTCCAGGTAGAATGAAACTAACTCATTTAATTCTAGAAGACTCAGCTATTGAAAACACTGTGGTACTGAAAAAATCTGCAGTCATGTCTAAAGATTATCTCTCCCACAATTCAGCAACAGCCTGATGTTTCACTTTTGTTTGTGCACTGTTTTTCTGTATTGCTTTTCATTTCCCTGGTGTCTTGGTGAACAAGTTTCCTCATCAATAAGCAGAAAGATATATTTACACCATGATTCCAACAGTTGTCATCTGTATATTCAATTTCATTTATAGTTTGCATCTTTTAAATGGGCATCTAAGAACACTGAATTGAGTTACTGTGTTTATTTTACTATAACCCTCAAGAAGACCACAAAGCATTGGAGATAAATGTAAGTCTTGTCTTTGAATATTATAAATAAGGTATCATGCCGTTTGTGTTCTTTTGAGACTAGGTTTTTTTCTTAAGGTTATGTACCTAACATTCATCCCATCTCAGAACTTGGGGTTTGATTAGTTTATATTTATTCACAGTGTAATTTTTTTACTGCATGAGTATACTTTTGATGAAGTACATAAAGCAATCCCAACATTCATGTTAAATTAGTACCATTGATATTCTGATATCAATTATTAATTGTTAATTGTTGATATCTGTAAGATTGAACTTACAGTGCTTATGTTATATGATTACTAGGCTACAGAAATTGTGATCACTCAGTTTCAAATGATAATGCATGGATACTCTAGTTTATGGTGGAACAAAGTATTATTTCTACAAGTACTGTCCAAAGGACGCTATATATCACATACTCTCTGCTTGGCACTCAGTGATTTCTTGCTTTTGCTGTTTGAATGTGTTCAACATGGAATTAAACTCCCCTTTTAATTAAAAATTTTCCCTGTTAATTAAAAATTTCCCTCCCATTCCCTTTTTAATTAAAAATTTACACACTATATTATGGTTATGGTTTCTCCTCCCCCACTTCCTCCAACATCCTACCCACCCCCAACTCACTAATTCCATGCCTTCTTTCTCTCTATCTCCTTAGAAAATGAAAAGGAAAATACACAAAAGTAAACATACTGGAATTTAAAAAGGTGAAAAAGCAAGAAACACACACACATATGTATGTTCATGCACACACACAGAGAGACATATGTATATGGACACACACACAGAGGCATACATGTACCACAACCCATCAAAATACAAAATTGGAAATTGTAACATATGAGCAAAAGACCAGTGAGATTTAAAAAAAGTAGAAGACATAACATCTGCCAAATCATCAGGGAGTTTCTTTGTGATCCATCTTCTGCTGGGCATGCCACCTGCCCTTACCTGTGGTATCTACCCAGTGCACCTCCAGTGGAGAAAACTGATTGTTGTGGTAGTTAATTGGAGATAGATTCTTAGTTAGGAATTGCAGACTGTGCCCACTTCCCCACATTAACACTGGGACCGTATGGCTTGAATCTGTGCAGACTCTGTGCATTTGTGAGTTCATGTGTATCAGTCATATCACTTCTGGAAGGCACTCTTTCCTTTGAATCATCCATTCTCCTGCCCTTTACAATTTTCCACCTCCTCTTCAGCACAGTTCCCTGACATTCCATTGAGGCATTTAGGGCTGAGTGTGCCAAGGTCTCTCACACTCTTCTCATTGTCCAATTGTAGGGCTCTGTATTATTTTCCATCTACTGCAAGAGGGAACATCTTTGATGGTGGCTGAGCAAGACAATGATCTATGGGTATAGCATAACATTGCCTGGAGTACTTTTATTGCTAGTTTTTGTTTTCTTAGCAGAACAGTAGTAGTATTTGATTTTTTCCTAGATCCATAGCATATCCAGGCTGAGGTTCTTGGAGACCAGAGAAGTGTCAGGCATGGATTCCATCTAGTGGTGTGGTCTTTAAATTCAATCAGGTAGTAGTTGGTAACTCACTCAATGTCTGTGCCACCATTACATGCATACCATACAGGGAGGCAGGTCACCATTTAAGATGAATGCACTGTAGCTGTGTTGGTGGTTATCTTTCCCCTCTGGTAGTCTGTAGAGTACCTTCCAGGACCATGGGCACTAGTCAGCATCGGTAAAAGCTCTAGGTAGGCACCAGTTTGATGTCGCCATGTTCAGTGAGATATGAAAACGTTGTCTTCAGCAACAGGGCTTTACCATCAGTTTATGAGAGAGCATGCAATAACCTTGGCAACAGCTTGCATTGTTTGGGGGTTTCCAGGAGGCTCTTATGGCCAAGAACTCAATAAGATGTAACCTATTCCTGACACTGGGAGTTTCATTTGGTAGCAAAATATGTTTAGTTGGGGTATTGTCTTCCTAATTATTTGATGACTCCATTTCAATGTCTTTCATATATGTGTATGTTTTTGAAAATTCCCGTAGTAGTAAAGTTTCCTTATGACTCTTTAAATGGCCCTTAGTGTTAGTTGTCCCTTTCTGTATTTCCTTTCTTCTCCCCTCCCCATTTGATCCACCTGTTTGAGTCTGCCCCGTCTCTCTGTAACTATATGTCAGAGGTCTGCCCCTTCCGCCAGTCCTATGCTCTATATCTAACCTTTGTGGATATATGGATTGTAGCATGCCTATCAAAGGCTTAAAACTAATATTACATGCCATATTTGTCTTTTTGTTTCTGTGTTAACTCCCTCAGAATGGTGCAATTACATTTCTAGTATTTTTTTTATAAGTTCAAAAATGTTTTGACCACACATCATATCATATGTCATAGAGAAATATTTGTATCTAATAGACTAGGCAATTTAAGAATGAGAATATTTTCCTATAAAATGTATGTAAGGAATAAGAATGTCTTTCTAGTTTTGAATATTATATACTTTAAATATTATTTAAAACTGACTATCTAAGTGTAATTTTTAAAAAATGCATTATGTCAAAAATATTAGACTATAATTTGGACTTTTAATTTTACTAGTCTTTTAAAATTCACTGGTCTGACAGAGATTTCCGGTCCCCAACCAGAACTCATATATCAACATTTCAAGAAAAATGGGAAACTTGGATCACAGTTATGATATACCAAAGAGTAAAATAAATATACACTAGATAAGAATATTTCTCTGTGGTTTGGCCCACAGAGATGCATTCCCTGGCCAGTTGACAACTACTCTCTTGGGAACTGTGAACTTTTTTCCCTTACTATCTGCTCTAGGATGCTTGGCAGGGTTGCTAGCCCCTCAGAGAGAAGGCGAGAAAGTAGGTAGTATTTTGTTTGTAGGGGTTGCTATCAGTCTGAGCATGGCAACTGTTTCTCCTTGGTTCTGTGGATTATAGGACTGTGACCAAAAATTCCACAGGAAGTGATCCATGTCAGTTCTGTGCAATCCCCTGAGCTAAATGTCTTTAGAGAAGAAGTTCCATAGTTGTCTGTCAGAGGACAGAGGAGAGATTTATCCTCAGCACAGCCCTCCTCTCTTCAGTTAGTACCACAGTTTCTCTGGAGGGATTCCAGCCTAGATTACTATAGATGTTTGTCTTACTGGAGAAATTGGAGGATGTTTCAAATTTTGAAAAATCATGAAAATTCATGTGACAGATTAAGCATATGTTGGGTTATATTTGGTATATGTTATCACCTGTCTCAGTTGCTGTTTATCTTCATAATTAGAATAAAATTCCAGTGGATAGTTTTCCTAAGCCAGCAGATAATAGTACAGACTTGAAATAAATAAACAGAAATAAATGTTGTCTTATTTCTATAGGACTGTTGCTGGTCTTCAAGTTGCCAAGTCAAAGCCAAGATGCTTTGTGGATGACTTTAATGACTCTACCATAAGAGAAGACCATTTCCTGGTGTTTGATTGACATGGAGTCTTGGCAAGAGTTTATCCCTTAGGTCTCATAGAAACATATATGTGTCTAGGTATAGAGGTGACACCTCCAGTGCCAGCTCTTGGGAAGTAAAGCAAGATAGATGCTCACAGGCTTTCATTCCAGTCTGTACACACTGTGAGACTCTGTCTTACCAGCCAACAAACCAGTAGAAAAACATGAGTTAATTTATAGTTAGCTTTGTTTCTTGATTCTCTTTAAATATTCAAGACAAACCATTACTTTTGTGGCTTTTTCATGAATGAATGAACAGTTAAAAAATGTGATACTTACTGTATTACCACACTAAACCTCAGAGTGTCTTATAGTTTAACCCAATTTCCTCTTTATTTTTATATAGACTTACATTAGCTGCTTAATTCCCACCATGACAATGGAGTGTGTTTGGTTTCATGCCCTTTCTAAGTACAAACAATTTGAGGTGTAGACACAGGAAGGTAGAATCCCTTTGTGGCTGTTTTATGTTAGCTAATTTTTGTATCACTTTCAATTTACTCTTGTTTCATTCAAAATCATACTTAATAATGTATTTTATTTATACTTAGAAATATAATAACCCAAATGTAGTGCTGTAACCTAGCCATAATGCAATCAATACAACTTTATGGAGACTTTCACAAGAAACAGCATCTCTCCAGGCAGAGCCTATCCTTATAATGAAGACCCTTATGATAATATCAGTCTTGCTTAGTATTTATGTGCTTTCCTCGGGAAAAGTTTCACTTGTATTATGTACAATACACAGTAAATTATCTTTGTCTTTGAATATCGTCATGGGAGCATTTAACTTTAAAATTTCTCTTCTACATATTCTCAACATTGCAGCATCTGTCATGTTTAACTAAATTTTAATTTCCCATTTGTATACATTCCAGCACACCAAGGGTGTTATGAAGGAATGGTCCATGTGTACTTGGATCATCTTGTATTTCTGCTATCTACCTCTACATCTGCATCTTGGAATAAGGTCTCTCAATAAGTAATTATTAAAATGATAACTAATGAGTGAGGTATTTTTGCTGTGAAAGTTTAACACTTTTGCTATGTGCTACATGAGCTGTTAACATGGAAACCACATATGAACATATGAATATGTTTTTTCATTTGCAGCAACTTACTCCTGCAAAAGTTTTTGTTGTTCTTGCTGTTTGTTTTCTTTTGTATCTTTGGATGGTGAGGATGGTTTTTCAACATTATTATTATTATTATTTGCACTAGTTTAATTCTCATGGCTGCATAAGGAGCTACAATTAAGTAAGAACAGAACGGTTCAAGTACACAAAGCAAAATGAACAAAATGAAGGAACATAAATGGAGTTTTGCCACTGTTTTTCACCCTTTGCTAACAACATAGATCATTTTTCAAGACTGTAGCAAGGCAGATTTCCTTAGAAAGAGCTGATGAGATAGGGAGCAAGGCATGTAAGCCAAGTGTCATATACATTTGAGAGTAAGGTCTTCTGATCCAAGCAGACATTGTTATGATATTCTGTGCAAAGCAGATAATTCCCCAATGTGATCACATAATTCAGGCAAAGGACACCCCTGGAAATATTTGTCAGTAGGAGAGCTTTTACAAATGGACTGTGTTAGCTTTCCAGAGAATGAATTGGATATTATAGTTTTGGTAAATGATCTAATTGTCAAGAGTAGCATAATGTAATTTTTTTCAAATGGATGCTTTCCTATACTCTGCTGCCTTCTCAAATTTTCTCCAAAAATAATAATTAAATTTGGTAACACATCTGGCTGCAAGAGATTCTATCTCCCTGCATCATCTCAATCATATTCCTAGCTGATGGGGTCAAAGTACTAATTTCATAATAGAAGCTTCCCAAAAAAGAAGGGAGAATGGTGAAAAACTGGCCTAGGAGTTTGAAGACTGGGCATTAGCTTTAGCTCCACACTTACATATATGTAATTGTGGTTGAGTTATACATAGATGATCAGTGATATTACTGATCCATTCTCTCTCATGAAAGGCAATTTAAGAAATAGGGTATTTCTTTATACCCCAGGACATCACCCACATTTGAGACATTAGTTATGTGTGCCATGTCAAAGGACTTAAGAACATTGTTATTAATGACTGGATTTAGAAGGCTAATAGGTACGGCAGATGGAAAACAGAAAGGGGATTGAAGGAGAACGGACAGTATTCTCGATAGCAATAGAATCAGAAGTCCTAGACTGAAAATCTGTAGATGAAGGAGAAAGTTGAGCACATTAGAATCAATTACCGCATTTATTTCCCTTGGCCTAGAATTACAGTATATTTCTTAAATAAAGCTTTTGTTCCTCAAGGCTGTCAGCGAATGATGTACAGATCTGAGACCTATTCTGAAATGTTTTGTTGGCTGAATTTCTTGGAATGATAATCACTTAAAATATTTTTCTTGTGCTTTTGACTGGCAACTTTTCTGAGCCAGAGTACGCTTGCAAGGAAAGCAAAATTCTCTGTTACTTGCCCATTGTCAGAAAAGCAACTTATCCCATATGGAAGATGATCTTCAAGAAACAATTCCAGGTAATGCAAATGACTAATTAAAAAAAATACTTAGGTGGACTGATGCTATAGCAAAGGGGAAGTAGCCGAGGAAAGCACATGCATAACATGTACACTATGTTCTGCCCTCTGCACATACATGCACACTCATATCTATCTGTCTATCTATCTATCTGTCTATCTATCTATCTATCATCTATCTATATGCATGTGTCTGAGAGGGTGCTCTCAGTGCATTAACATATTTGCATATAGACCACAGTAACCCTTAAATCTGAAGTTGTAGATGTGGACTGAGTTCTACTTGTACATTGAACTGACTTTCTCCACTAGATTTGACTTTTCCCTGAATAATAGAATTTTGTGGAAAACAGCATTTTTTTGTCTCAGCTCCAGACACATTGATTACAATATCCTAGATATTAGGAAGACAGACTTCCAGAAGGCAGCCAGTTACTACAATAATTTGTAGTCAAAGAGTACCACATAGAACGAATTGAAATTAAGCCCTGAGTTTGAATGATAAACAGCTTTGTTTGTTTGTATGTAGGTTAGGTTAAGGAAGTGGATCCTCTGATTTGATCTCTTTTGTTTGCTTGTTTTGTATCTGTTTTAATTTTTCTCATGTTCAGCCCTTATTTTGTTGTAGTACCAAGGAAATTCATTGTCCTGAGGGTTGAAATGTATCCACCAAAAAGACAAATCCAAGTATTAATCTTTTCTTCCTCTAAATATCATCCACACTGCAATTGAGGCTGAAGGGATAGTCAAGTTATAGGGAAATCATAATGATGGGTAATTACATGGTATTCTTAGAAAAAGAGGAATATTTGGATCCAGCGAAACAAAGGAAGACAGCTGTGGGGACACCAATACACAGACTGGAGTGACATCTCCAGGGATGGTAAGGGCTGACGGTGAGCTGCAGAGGCAGACTCTTGGTTATAGCCTCTAAAATGTTTCCTGACATCTTGTATGTTTTCCCTTACTGCTAAAGAAACAAAGGGCTTACAGTTTCTCAGCTTGTGCTAATTTGTTGAGTCAACCAGAGGAAACCAATTTATACAACATATGTAATTTCTTATGACATTCTCCAGAAGATGAGCACCAAGTCCCCTATTCTCTTCCTTGATGAGGAGAAGCATCCATATTATATCATACCAATGTTTTAACTCATTTATTTTAACATCGGCTATGACTTATAACTTGTTTTGCTTGCTCACTATGTATTTTCTAATCTACGAAAGCTGGAACTTTTGAATTTGGAAAATTATGGACAGTAAGTTCCCTTTGAAATTAACAAGTTGATATTATTTAGATTTCTGATTTTTTTGAAGTCAAGGCAATGGTTTCATGAAGAATATACATATTGCTAGATGAGACAGACTTTAGTCTAACAATCAGCATGAGAGTGACGGAAGGAAGCACACTGTGTTAACTCTGAAAAGAAGAGAGTGTGGTGGTTTCTGGGAAAATAATGTTGGGTTATTGGAAACATTTCTAGTTACTAATATAATTACAGAAATTATAGAGAGTGGAAAAAGAAACATGAATTTGTCAGGGAAACCGAAAAGAAAGAAATGAGGAAGAAAAACTTTGTAGAAAAGACACACAGGGCGAACGAAGGACAGGAACATGAGAAAGGCTGTTTTTACAACCACGCTTGTTTTCTGCTGTGTTGACGTCTGACTTTCATCTCTGATTATCGGGCTGGTGGATGGCTGCTGGAGGATTGGTTCTTTGAGACATCTATATTTAATTGATTTTTTATTATCAAAAAATCATTTGTTAATCTCACTGTCATTGTTTGCTTGAATGTCTTCTTATCCAAGTGTCGAAAGACTTGACCGCCCAAGTCTTGTGAATCACACCTGTCTGCCTTTGGCAGCCGCTGTGCTTAAAGTGCCACTGCCCAGTTCCACCTGTTTGTCCTTTAATTGTTTACCAGCACTGTTTGTAATTTACCTTTTTGTCTTTTCTGTCTTGCCCTAAAATGGAAGCACCTTGACTCAGGTACCTTCATAAATCAGGAATCCTAGGAATGTCTGCTATACTCCAGGTGCTTAGTGTTATTATTTAGACTTTACAGTGTAGTATTTCCAAGACAAAATTATTCATATTGTATTTTAAAGACATTTTTTGTCATTGTATATGAACTAGGAGCTTACAGACTTAGATATCCTCACTTTATCACTTGATCTGGAATCACATATGTTTAATGGGGATTTATTATTGCTTGGTCTGCTATTTGCCTCCTTAAATTTCTGTATAACATAGTTTAGCAAGATGCTAACAAATCCCTATGAAACACATCTGGCGTACTTTTGTCTCCAACTTTTGGTCTTCTCAAACTTTTAAAACTGTCATAGATTACTGGAAATGCAACTGTGTTTGAAATTAGTTTAGTAAAACAGTAGTTACAGATGCTCCATTAGGAGTTCGCAAACAAAGTCGTCAGCCAAAGAAAAAGGCTTGTAAATGTCTAGCCATCACTCCAGTGACACAGAAGTAAGCCGTCTGGCAGGGAGGGAAGAGGAGCTCCCGCTTGCTTTGCCTGCTAGGCATCAGGGTGGAAGTACAGCAATGAAGAACTAGGTGTGGGAAGTGATGAAAGACAACAGGCAATAGAGCTGGAAGATCTCCTGGGGATGAATCAGCCAGGTACAACGCTGCTAGTTCCTCTTCCTCCTCGTGTGTGTAGGAATCTCTTTACTGCCATCCACACAATAGAAAGGCAACACTTTCTAACTTAGTGGATGGCTTGGTTTGGCATAAGCAGTTCCACATAGTGGTTGACAAATGACTTTTGAGCTAAACTTTCTTCCAATTCAAGAAAGAGATCTATGAGGATTTTTTCTTTTTTCAAAAAATATCACTTGTGTCTGTGTGTATTTATTTTAGGTGAAATTTTAGATATTTTCAACTTCTCAGACATACTGTTCTTGGTTTCTGGGGAAGGTGGGTCATCACAAATAGAGTTTCTTTACACACTCTGTCAGTGAGGGCGATGGATGGCTGATGAGCAGGCAGCACCCTGGGTTGTTCAGAACCATGTGTGTGCTGTAGGTCATGTTATATGGTGACTTGTCATGTCTTTGTGCTGCTATCTCTTTACATCTGTACATAAGAAACTTTTATTTTAAATAACAATATCAATTTGGAGTTGCATGAGGGATTTTGTAGAAAGACTGGGATATAGCATGGGTAACATGTATTTAAAAGGTCACTATGTCTCAGTGATGGAAAAGTTCAATACATCCATTTGCGCTATCTGCTTGGCGTCATATAAAACAAAGATATGCAACTAAATACAGTTGCAGCTGCCATATGAGTGCCTTAGGGCATTAAAAGGAATGAAATGCTGGCTCCCAGCCTTCTGCTACTGGTTCATACGTTTTACTGATGCAATCTTTACGTTCCGAAAGTTTCTGATTGTGTTCCCCAAATTTGTAAGATGACATAAAAAAATGAAAAAAACAACAAAAAACAATTTAAAAAAGTAAAAAAAACAAGAAGACAAAGAAGACAAAAGAAAAGATGACATACGCTTAATTTCAGTACTAATAACTAATGTCTTTTTTGTCTGTAATGTATTTCATCTAAAAATTCCAATATATTATATGATTAGCCATTTCATGTTTTTTAAATATAAGACCTTGAGTAAAGTGCTCAGAACTTACTAGCAATGCAGCAACGACTGTAGTAAGGAAAGAAAGCTAATTGTATCCTCCTCTGCTGCAGAGGTTGGAATGGAAAGATGGCTTTTGTAACATTACTGGCGAGTTCATAGGGTGTGAGCCTCAAACTTGGGCAGCTGATCTTCACACAATCACTGCAGCCAACTGGTGGGATAAGATGCTGCATCTCAGCCCGTTCTCTGTGTGAACAGGCTTTCGTCTGGCTTCTCAATACTGGGGAAGACATCTCACATTCTTGTGAAGTTGAATCCAACCCAAAACTCCACTGGATCTCCTGTCCAGCCTCTGGGTGGTCTTTGGGTGAACCAGTTTCCCCCAAAGGAGTCCTGGGAAATTTGATATGGCTGCATTCGGTTTAAAGGTTACTCCTGGGTGGTCCATAGCAGTTAATAGAGTTTTCTAAAGTCACTATAAGAGATCCAGAGAAGTGCAGGAATCTGTGTCTGGATGGGGTCCAGTCTGTTGAGAATGCCTATTACTTAAGTCTCTTAAGAACAAAGCTGGAAAGACTAGGGTACTTTTTGAAGGCCTAGGTAGTTCATACAAAGGTATCTGCTTAATGCTGCCAACCTTGGGCAGCATCTTCTTTCCAAGACTCAACCCAAGCCGCTGTGTGGTCAAATTGAAAGCTTTGGACCACAGGTCAAGCCAGCATCCCAGAACTTTCAAGGAACTGACTTGCATTTGAGAAGACAAAGAAATGTGCTTTCATAAATTAGAGACTTATAAATTCTTCAAAAAGTCAATCTTTAACTATATACAAATTCATAAAGGGAACTAAGATGTGATCAATAAAAGTTCCCGCAATTTTACTACAGAAAATAGCACAGGACAGAGGAAAGAACAAACCCAATAGAGATGGCCATCATGAATTCAAAGGTTTATTCTATCATTGGTGACATCAATGGACTAACAGACAGACATCTTTAACCCAATTGGTGTTATGTGTAGAAAATATAAAATATTTAAAAGTGTTCAGACATATTTATGCGAGTCGGTCAATTGTGGCAGGTGATTAAATATAATCTATGGCAATTGCCATATTAATCATTCTGATCATTTGTGCTACTTCCACATAAAGAAAAGTCTCCCAGCATTTAATCAGTGGCCTGCCCTGCAGACAGTAGAAGGAACAATGATTGGCTTCCATGAACTTCAAGGAGCCAAGAAGTGGGAGAGGTAGACTGAACATTCAGTGTGGAGACCCAGGGGCAGGCACTGCTCTTGTGGGGTCCGTCACAAGCATTCCATCATTTTTCAGCTTTCCCTACCATAGTCTGAGAGACAAGAGAGCCACGTCTTTCACCATTAAAGAGCTTGAAACCACACAAAGCCATCCTAAGAACTGCCCCTGAGATCCAGTGCTGCAAAGTGAGTGCTGCTGTTATCCAGGAGTAAAATGGCAAAGCAGAAACAAGATTTCCGAGCAAGCTCCTCATGTGACAGAGCTGGGGTTGGCAAGACTTACAGTAGAGCAGACTGAAGAGAAATGATGGATACTACAGGAGGTTCATGGACAGCATCTCTGTGCACACACATATTTCTCCCTTGGATACAAAGATTTTAAATTAAAATCAAATAAATTTAGGATGTGGATGACTACTATCAAAATTAAACTTAAGTCATGGGATAAACACAGGTAAAATAGGACCCAAGAAGCAGAGAAGACAAAGGGAGGCAGCGTGGATAAACCAGTGAGGGGATGGAATGGCGTCTTGCTTCACATCATGGGAGGGAATCTGTGCTAGTCCAACGTAGCTCTTATTTGGTGTCTCAACTTGAATGTGTAATCATTTAAAATGTAAAGGGTCCAGAATTGATCTTCCGATCTTTACCCTCTCAAATTTGTTTCATAGCTTTGTACATCTCAGTTAATGAAAACTGCATTCTTCAAGTTGCTCAAATCATAAACCCTAGCTCCTTCGTTTTTCTTGTATTATATTGGAATATGAAATTTCATAAATACATTTCATCATGTACTTCCCCTCACCCAAACCCTTCTCTCCCTACACACTCAACTTCATGTTCTATGTAACAAAACATAACCCAAGAAACCTAAAGAAACAAACAAAATCCCCACAAAAATAGAAAAGTGAAAACCAAAACAAATATGCAAAAAGATGAAAAAGGCAAAAATGCAAAAACAATGTCAAATGAAATAATCTATAAAAATATTATTGATATTATTTTGTCTGGGTCAACTACTCCTGGACTTGGGGCCTGCTTTGGAGTGTGATTGATATGCCCAGTGAGGGTTCATTTTAAGTCATTCTTTCATTCATATTCCATATTTGATTTATCAACAAATGCAATCAGCCATATCTGCTCTGAAGTTGAGTCTGATACAGTAGTGCTAGCAGCTGGTCCAAATCAGCTTCATTTCCCATGTGCATCGCTTACGCAGCCTACTTGTAGATAGCACTTTCATCCTTCCACTCCCGCAACAGCCAGATAAACACTGGAAAATAGGTCAGGTCTGTGAGATAGAGGAGCAGGTAAAGATGCTTGCTGCCTACCACAACCAGAGTGAGTCTGATCCCTTGAATCCAGGTGACATAAAGAGGGAACTGACTACAGCAAGAGTTTGTTTGATGTTCACAGAGGCACTCTGGCATGAACTTACAAAAAATGATTAGATTAAAAAAATTAGATCACACTACTGCACCAAATAAACCTTTCAGAAGGTACATATAACCCATAGGACAAGTCATGTTCTTCCCATGCTATCTGTTTTTACTGTGATCATCATCTATGTACACACTACTATGTTCTCATTACTTGTTCTTATATCATTATATTATATGATCCTTAAATATTATATAATATAAGAATCATCACATAACTGTTTAATATTATATAACTTTCTTTAATCCCTGAGTCCCTCCTTCTGGCTAATGGGAAATATGCTCCTCTGTCATTATAGAATAGTCATTTCTCAAACACGAACATACCTTCTCCTCTTTTAAAACTGAGTGGAAAACATTTTTTTTGCGCTACTGTGGCAATTATTTGCTTTGAACATAATGCATATTTCACACAGTTACCCACTTTTTTCTTATTTCTCATGTCTACATGTTCATCACTGTAGGAATTGGGGGGAGGGTGTTTGGTTAATTGTTATAGCATCAAGAGAAGCTATCCAAGAACCAGGCTAAGACATTGACTGAAGATTCTGGCCTGTGGAGGAAGTGGACAGTGCCCTGCTGGGTATTCTCTAGACATGTGGAAGTCAGTCCTGCTGCCGTATGGAATGTGTTCCAAATTTTCCACATCCTTGTCAACCACTAGTTTAATTAATTCCTTTTTTCCTTCTCATTACTAGAGTTAGTTCAATTGTCTGAGACTTACAGCTGCTGTAACTTAGAGAAAGGCCTTGCTTGGAAATAGCTGTGTGGGGGAATACATGCTAGAAAAGAGAAGGGGAGTTGTTTCATTTCACTTTGGGGAGAACACTGAGCATTGAGGGTGAGTGCATGTTGTGTTCTGGGGGGCATGTAAATAGACTAGTATCTTGACACCAGCTTACTAAATCTAAAGGCTGCCTGATCAGCAATTGCTCCACCAACCAAGAGTAGGGAGCTGGAACAGAATCTTGTCTTCCAAAGTTTTCTTTCTTCCTCCCTCCCTCCCTCCCTCCCTCCCTCCCTCCCTCCATCCATCCCTCCCTCCTTTTTCCTTCCTTCCTCTCTATTTTTCTTTTATTATTTTCTCATTTATTGAAAATAGATTCTTTTTTCATACAATAGAGCCCAATTATAGTTTCTCCTCTATTTCTCCCAGTTTCTTCCCACTTCTCCTCCATTCCAGATTCACTCCTTTTCTGTCTCTCATTAGAAAAGAACAGACTTCTAAGAGATAACATCCAATATGACAAAATAAAATACAATCAGATGAAGCAAAAACTATCATATTGACATTTGACATGGCAACCCACAGGAGGAAAAGATTCTCAAGAGAAGGCACAAGAGTCAGAGACCCAGTTATTCTTACTATCAGAAGTCCCATAAAAATACTAAGATAATAGTGACAATATATGCAGGGTTCCTGCTGCTGACCCATGTAGGCCATGGGCTTGCTGCTTCAGTCTTCATGAGCTCCTGTGTTCCTTGATTAGTTGATCCAGAGGTCTCTCTCCTGTTGGTCTCCATCCACTCTGGCTTTTCATGCCTCCTCATCTGGAAGATTTCTTGACTCTGAAGGGAAGGATTTGATAGAGACCTCCTTTTTAGACTCTATACATAACATTTGGCTGTAGGTCTCTGGATCTGTTCCCATCCACTGGCAGATGAAGCTTCTCTGATTATGGAGACTGGATAAAGCCTCAATCTATGAGTATCCTTAGGAATCATTTTACTGATACTTATTTTTCAAAAAGACATTAGTGTTTGGTTTTTATCTTAGGTCTTGAGCTATCTTGTATCTGTTTCTTGGTGTTAGTATGGATACCTTCTCATAGAGTGGCCTTTAAGTCAAATCAAATATTGATTGGGTACTCCCACAAGTTCTGTGTCACCATTGGTGTGGTGTTCTTGTTGTAGGATTGAGCATCCTTTGGATATATGCCCAAAAGTGGCACATGTTGTCTGAGCTTTCTGTCCTGCCCAGTTCCTGCAGTCGTTACGTCCCAAAGAAATCACACAGAGGTCTACATTAATGATAAACTAATTGTCCCATTAGCTCAGGCTTCTTATTAACTCTTATAACTTATATTAACCCATTATTCTTATCTATGTTAGACACATGGCTCGGTAACTTTTTCAGGGCAATCACATCTTCCTTCTTCTGCGGTAGGGGCAGAACTTCAGAAGAATGGGCTTTCTCTTCCCAAAATTCCCCTGTTCTCATTGACCTGCCTCTACTTCCTGTCTTGTTGTTCCACCTCTGCTTCCTGCCTGGCTTTCTGGCCAATCAGCGTTTATTTAAAACATAATTGACAGAATATAAACAATTGTCCCACACCACTTTCCCCTCTTTTTTTAAAAAACTACCAAAACCATCCATAGTCCATTTTTTGGGAATGTGGGCGTAGTTTTCCAGGCTACTTCCTGCTGGTTGGGTACACTGATAATCTTATGGGGACCTAAAGAAAATTTAGAGTTATGATCAAGTCCCGACTGGAGTATCCTGTGAGTCTTGATCATCTCAGGCAGCAGTCTTGTTGAATCTGTTCTGGATGTAGAACTCAGACATCTGGGCAATCTGTTCCTACTGGAGATTTTTCAGATGGTCTTCCTTGATCAAACCTGATTTTTCTTAACTAGAATGTATCCACAGCCTCTCATTTCCTGTGGAAACAAAAGCAAAATCTCTTCTCCAAAGTAACATACCTTTTGACTTCAGCATTCAAACAATTCAAAGAGAACATAATTACATACAATATCCAGACTCTCTGTGTATTTTTCATCTTATGTGGCTTTATTTTAACCTTTTTTTTTAACTTTTAAGTTTTGGCTTTTTGAGACAGGTTCTCTGTGTATCTTTGGCTGTCCTGGAACTCCCTCTATAGACCAGGCTGTCCTTGAACTCATAGAGATCTGCCTGCCTCTGCCTCCCAAGTGCTGGCATTAAAGCTGTGTACCATCACACTCAACTACTCTCTTTCTCTTTTATTTTAAGGACTTTAACCTTTTTCTTTACTCTCTCAAGCTTGCATATATTTTTAACACATTGTAAACCATTTAGAAGTTTTCTTTGTCTTTGAATCTCTCTTTACTATCTCTCTCTCTTTTTTTCTGACTATGTGAGTCTTTAATTAGCTAACCAATATGGAGAGGATTAAAGCTGTGGCTTTGACAGCTGGATCCAGCCCATTCCTTAGCTTTCTGAGATTCTAAGCTCATGGTGGAGGTACTAGCTGGAACCATGTTTATTGCCACAATTTTATGGCATTTCAAGGTCCCTGCCAGCAGGCAAGCTGCAGCAGTCTGCTCATAAACCACACTCAAATGCTCCTTAGTCGGACTGCCTGCCTGAAAGGGTCAGAGTTGCCCTGGCAGGACGGCCCAGAAAGCAGCCATTTTTAAAATGGCATGGCTTTTTTTCTTGCTACAGCTGAAAACCAAAAAGCATGTGGTCAGCTTTTCATCAACACCATTTAAGTGTTTCATTGCAGGAGCTCTTTAAAGTGCTGCAAGGTTTTGCAGCTAAAGCTGAGTCAGGAAGCATCTCTTAAATGAGAGTGCTTGCTTACCTCTAGCAAGCAGAGCAGACCCAAGAAATTGCTGCTACCAAGAAGCCATGCTTTACTCTATTCTTTTCTGCCAAGAATTACTTCCCAAGCTTTGTCAGGCTTTATGTGGATGCAGTTGTCCACGTCAGCTCCATTTTTATTTTGAATATATTATGTCTATGAATTTCAAAATTCTTTTTAAAAACAAGATAATGAAAATTTATTTAATAAGAGAAGTTTATAGGAAAGGAAAAGAATAAATAGATGAAAAGAAGCATAATGGTCTGTATTATCTGAAAGCTATTGACAATGATAAGGAAAACACATGCTCTATTTACAATAAACAATATGAGCTAATTAGAGGTAATAAAGAGGTAATAAACGCAGGCTCTGTAGAAGAATACTAATGAAATATTAATACTTAAAAACGAAACAGATAAAAACTACAGACAATACTATAACTTTCGGTGAAAGAATTAATAAAGAAAAAATGTCTGTTTTTTAATGTTTTTCTATAAATTAGGTGCTTCTAAGTAGGAGTTCATCAAATGTTGACTTTAGAATTGGATACAATACTATTAAGTTTCACTGGGTAGAATAAGTGTTTGAGAACAGCCAAGAAAAGTTTGTTATAGATGGGAAGCTGGGAAACCTAACCTTATATATTCCTCATATATATATATATGTAAGGTCATGTAATCAAATCAGCATGGTTTGGCCTGTATGGCTCCATGAAATGAGCAGAGAGTCTGGAGAAATAGTTCTTTATATTAAAATTTCATACATGACAGCATTATTATTTCTTCTCATAAAGAAAGGAATGACTTATTTATTCACAAAGCCTGACATATTAGGTATTGATACAGAAACAAAATTGTGCTCCCTCTCTATATCTGTTTGGCTCAATAGCATGGCCATTAACAAGAAGTGTTATTTAACTTAAAATTAATTAAAATTAAGTGTTGTTTCAAAATTATGCCTTTACTGGCATTGGCTATGTTTTAAAATTTTCAGTAGCTGTACATGGATAGTGTCTATCAATGTAATTCATTTGGGTACAAAAATTATGTAGCCTTTTTTATCAACGCAAAATATCTTTTCTTCTTATATGTCATACCTGGATATATTTATATACAATTTATATACTTATTTAAAAATTAAACATGTCTTTACATATCAGTATAAAATACATTATTTGCCCTATATTATAAATGTATTATAAATAATTATAAGGTACTACGAGAATCATCAATATACACAACCACATATAGTTGAGGAGAAATGACTTTTGGTGGAATCCAGAAAACTAAATTAAAAGATGTATTTTGCATTTCAAAGCTATTTTAAAAGTCACCTACTAATATGTTTATATACCAATATATCAGTTTTTACACTATATATTAAAAAAAATTGTCTTGATTTTTTTCTGTTGGGTTTTTAAGACAGAGTTTCTCTGTCTAGCCCTGACTGTCCTGGAACTCACTCTGTAGAGCAGGCTGACCTCAAACTCACAGGCCCCTGCCTGCCTCTGTCTCCTGAGTGCTGCGATTAAAGGCATGCACCACCACCATCCTTTCTTTTAACTTTTAGTCATATATTTCTTTCTCTGTCTCTGTCTTTGTCTCTCTCTCTCTATCTCTCCCTCCCCCTCTGTGTGTATAGGTGTGTGCATATGTGTGAGAAGATGGTCTTAGACCTCCTGGAGTTGGATTAATATGTGGTTGTGAGTAGCCTGACCTGGGTAGTGGGAATCAAACTCAGGGGCTCTGAAACCACAGTATGCTCTTAACCAACGAGCCACCTCTCCAGCCCTACATTAAAATTTTTTATTTGCCAGTTATAACTCAGTAAAGCTGGAAAATACATATCTTTATGTATACACGTGTATTAGTATCATAGGGTATGCTGAAAAGAGAGGGACGTATATGATGGCTTAGAGAATAACTATAGATATCCAGTAGAGGCGAGGACTGACTTGGGGTTGCTTTTCTGAGACCAAGTAAGTTGAGACCTAACAGAAAACTTTGATGTGGGTAGATGGGCACAAAACATTTGGATCTGAGACAGCAAAGCTGTTGGCTCATTAAACAACAGAGAGTAGCCAGAATACTTGTTGTTATGGGAACAAAAAGATGGGTTGTGGGAAATAAGGTCAGAGAGGCTGGAGTTACAGTTTAACTTATACTTATTTTTGAATTCGAATGTTGGGTTATGAAATACTCTGGTCAGCAAGTGAGAAAGCACACACACTTAAAAACTTTTAATAACAACTCTCCATTGCTAAGACCCCAGTATTTGATCACCGGACTCAATTTAAGGTATCGAACTCCCTGGTGCGTCAAAGGTGAATGTTCTCACATTGCTTCTAGTCTAATGGACTCCATGTCAGTTCATGGAGGTAACAGAAATAAACACAGCACATCTGTGGAGGTGTCTCAGTCAAGAAAGAACTTGCTACACAAACTTGAGTTTAGGTTCCTAGCACCTTTGTAAGATGCTGTGTAGTGGGGTTCGGGAGGATGCCTATGAACCCTGCATTCAAGGCAGACTGCTGAATTACAGCGCTTCAGGTTCTGGGAGAAAATTAAGGTGGAGAGGGGTTGAGGAAGACACCAGAAATTGATGTCTGTTTCTCCCCACAGGCATACATATATACACACATACATGTGTACACACATAAACCTTTACATACATAGGCACATATATAATAAATAAAGGTCCTGAGAAATGGTGTTGTAAGAGTAGGAACACTTGATATGAAAGCCTGCTTATTTGAACTTGATCCCTGGAAACCATCATGGTAGGATGGAGTTGACTTCTGAAAGTTCTGCTCTGACCTACATATATGCTGTGATGCCTGTAGGCTCACATTTATGCACACATATCATAGCCACATCCACTAATATAAATATTCTTAAAAGAAAACATAACACAAATCAAATTCATTTCCCTTTGGCTGTTTAGATAAGCCCTGTCTTAAGACCTTGAGAGACATCTGGCAATATATTCAGAGCAAAAGAAATTCACTAGACTGTTGAAAGTAGAACTGAGTCTATATACATATAGTGAGAAAGATCTGTTTAAAACTGGAAACCAAAGACGTCGGGACTAAGATTATCTTCGCTGTCATGCACATGGGATAGGAAGGAGTCAGTAGCTAAAAGAGGGGGGTAAAGATAAGTGGGAGGGTGTAGTAAGAGGCGCGCAGGCTGTGTCCTTCCGCCCGGCTCCCAGCCACCGAAGTAATTACACAGAAACAGTATTCATTTAAACTCTGCCTGGCCCATTAGTTCTAGCCTCTTCTTGGCCAACTCTTACATCTTGAGTCAGCCCATTTCTAATAATCTGTATTCACCATGAGGATGTGGCTTACCCGTGTGAGTCTAACCAGTGTCCATCTTGGGCCAGAGAAGCATGGTGTCTGCCACACTTCCCTTCCTCCCAGCATTCCATTCTGTCTACTCCACCCACCTAAGGGCTGCTCTATCAAAAGGCCAAGGCAGTCTCTTTATTTAACCAATGAAAGCAATAGAAATACAGAAGGACCTCCTATACCAGGAGGGTGGGAAGAGAGTAGCAAGGTGCCCTAAGTGTTTTCTCAGCCTCCCTTTCTTCCACCTCCTCTTCTTCCTTTGTTTCTGTAATGACTTGTGCATTGTCCTGGTGTTTATGGAGATAGGACAAGAGAAAATTAAAATATACAAATCAAAATTAAAATCTATCTTACAAAATTGTAATGTGATGTGAATATTTAAAAGTCAAGAAGAAATAAAGTTCCTATATTGGGGGTATAATTTGTTAATTATCAGTATGTGATGGTAGTTTTGTCTATTTTGTCGAAATCTACCTCCATTTTAGCACTGGAAGTTCAATTCCTGGAAAGTAACACAGATAAGATCAACCAAAAAGATGACATAGAAGGGGCAAGTCAAACAAATGCTTCAGTGGAATGAAGGCTTGCAAACAATAGACAACAGTGTAAGAAAGTTTCAGATTTCTGGAACCCAGAGGAAGAAGCTGTTTCCAGAAATAGAAGATTAATCATAAAAATTTTAATGACTTTCAGGGAATAAAACTAATGATCCGACTTAGGAAGAGGGTAGTCACAAACAATCTGAACAAGGAACATTTCCTTTGAGTGATGGAAAGGAAACTCCACACAAACAAACCTAAGAGTTAACTGCAAGACAGGCTCAGTGGGTGCCATGGAGCAAGGGCATCACTGAAGCAAGCTGGGAAATGAGCAGCAATCTGAACGGAGTGCACAGGATATAAAAATATGGTTCATGACTCATTGGCAAGGGGCAGAGAAAAAGGGGATGGGAGGTGAGGAAGGAACGGAACATCCTTATATAGTTTGAGGTTAAGAGGAGGGCAATGAGCCAAGAACAAATTTGAGATAGCAACATGGTCAGTATTAGCCGTAGGGAGGTAACATGTATAGTTTAGCATGATATTGAAGTTTTCAAGGGGGAAGGCATAACTAAGGAAGGATAACATTAGAAGTAGCATATATCTACATAGTTGACTGTCTGACTTGTGATATCTATATCTAATCTATACATATATATGTATATACACACACATGCATATGAAACAAAAGAATCCTCCCTCCTAGATTGTTATAAGGAGAACAATGACATCAGGGCTAATAAAATGAAAAAAATCTATAGGGCCTCCGAAAATTATAAGAGAACCTCATGATGGTATGTTGTTAAACCCTTCTGCATAAGTGGAGAACCTAGTGAGAAATGACAATCTAGAGCACCAAGTTCAAAAGGTCTTCAAGAATTTCAAGGCGGTTATAGGTGAGCATTGCCTCAAACCTTAGCCTTTTTCAATATGAGAGCCTCCTGTATGACTGCTCAGAACACAGGTCCTTGAATCTGACCTCTGTTCTGGAATCCACATGCCTCGGAAAATGATTAATAGGGACGGACAACTGCAGGATGCACTGTGTCCTATTTAGCCGATAGTTACATAGAAAGACTCTATTTTTCAGTTGTTCAAATTTCTTGTAATATCAGATTTAAACCTTTCTATTGTTCTCCTATTTCTTAATTTTAGAGATGAGGAACTTGATGGTGCTAGACATTTAAGTAGTCATGGAATGCATCAGTCTGGTTTTAGAGCCTCTGTCCTTAACTCTAATTGCATGTGGCCCCTTGGCAATTCTAAAGAATATGACAATCAGTTTGGGAGATTTAGAAGTAAAGTTGCTCAAACTAAGTCGGATCTCAGGAGAATGGTTCTGTTCAGGTGTCTAGTGGAAGAAAAGTGATTATTTGCCAAGGCTGAAGTAATTTTAAATATAGCATGCAGTTAGCTATCTCTCATTTCTACTTTCTGAAGTGGGAGGATGGTTCATAAGTGAAGAAGTTTCTAGGCATGAATGTTTAGTCACGTAGGAGAACGATGTTGGATCAGAGACCTCAATGCATCTTCTTCTGGGGCAGTCCAGGTCTTCCTGGCTGTCCTTGGTGAACTCTTGCTACCTTCAGCAGCCAATTGTTTCTCTTAGTGCTGGAGGCACTGAATGGGCCTCTCAGTTAATCTTTTCTTTCTGTTACAAAGTACCTACTCTGAGAAAAGCCCCTTAAGCCACTTAGGGGAGAAAGGGCTGATCCTATCTTACAGCTCAGGGCTGCAGTTCACCTTGGTGCGGAAAGAGAGGCAAGGACTTGAGGTAGCTGCTCACAGTGAATCCACCATCAGAAAGTAAGGCTGGTGCTGGTGAAATTCATGCTGCGTATTATTTCCCATCTCCATTTTATACAGCCAAAGATACCTCATCTAGGGAATAAACCCTCCCAAAATTAAGATTTTTTTATGCCAATTAATACAACCAAAGTAATCAATCCTCTGAAGGCATGTTTTAGAATCACCTGGGAGATGGGCCTCTGAACATGCTTTTGAGGGATAAGTTTTGACACAGTTGTATATATATGGTAATTCAGGATGACAGAGCCAAACTAAACGTAAAGCAAAGACAATCAGTCTCCTTCTGTTCTTCAACATTGTTAAAAAACTTATTAAGGGTCCAAGAGCTCAGTAAGTTGTGCTTACCCAACACGTTACAGGCTCAAGTTTATTTTCACTGTTCAAAACCAAACCAAACCAACCACATAAAACACCAAAACAAAACAGCAAATTTTCGAAGAGTTTGAGCATGATGTAATATAATATGAAGTATTTTTTCACTGTTTAAATATATAATTCATGGAATTGAATTATATAAAAGCTTATAACTTTACAAAGTATTTCTTAGCTGGAAATAATAGTATATTTTATATTTTACTCCGAAAAATAACCTAAATTAGCCACCCATTTTCAGAACGTTAACACATATGGTTTTAAATAATGTTAGTCCAAAAATATTTTAAAATTCTATTTGGATAGTTTTTAAAATACTATCCAAAATTCTATTTTTTGATTCTATATATTGTTATTAAAACAGTAAAGATTTTTCTTTACAAATAAGTTTTAATTTTAATCTTATAATTGTTTATCATAAAATATTTAGAAGACATAATAAAAATTGAAACATCAGATTCTGTCACTGTACAAAGTTACTCACTTAAGAATAAATTTAACTAAGTTGGAGGCCAGTCTGGTCTACAAGAGCTAGTTCCAGGACAGCTAGGACTGTTACAAAGAGAAACTCTGTCTCATCAAAAAAAAAAAACCAAAACAAACAAACAAAAACAAAAAAGGAATAAATTTAACCAATGAGGTGAAAGATATATGAATTGAAAAAATAAAACCTTAATGAAAGGAATATATGAGGAAGATATAAATAAGTGAAATGCTAGGTCATATCAATGAATGAAAAGAATTAAGATTATTAATATGTACAGATTACACAAAGCAGTCTATAGTCTCTATCATTTTAAAAGGTCAATCAAACTTAGTCCATATCAAAGTACAGTTTTATTCTCCTCAGTAACAAAAGCTATGTGTATGGAAAATTCATACTACCCCCTAAATATCCTGAATAGTGAAAATACTGAGACAAAAACAAGAGTATTTGTGTATAATCCTCCAAAACACATGAATCAAAATCAGCAACCCACAGATGAGATCACACTGAGCACAGTTAAGAACACAATCGAGCTGAGGAGATACTCCAGAGCATGGAAGAGCAGCTACAAAATCTTCTGTCCGACAACTCAACAGCAAGAGCACAATGATGCGAGTAAAAGGCAGGCGTCTCTGGGGGTATTTTGAAAGATCTATCTCATTAGCAGTAAAGAGCTACAGGGAAGAACTAAACACACAAGCCATACCTAGATGTTTGTACATCATCATTATAACTTGGCGAAAGTCTTCTGTGGCCCGTAAGGTTTCCTTTTATTAAACAATGAATATTTTTCTCATGTGATGTTCATTTTTTAATATTTACTTCAGAGTGTTAGTAGCCTGCATTTTTACTCTTAAGTAAAGATATTACAGAAAAAGTTCAATTTCAGTTAATGATACAGACATGGCATTTCTAAAACTATGAAGACTTTGTAGCTAAAATGTGGGGAAGTGTTACTTTTAGCTATTGTTTCTGAAGGTTCAGAGGAACAGAACTGAGAGAAGGAATGTCAACAGATGGTCAATCAGATGGCCCTGCACAGTAGACTCCGGATTGTCCATTCACAGCGGTCTGCACACTGGAGACTGAGATCCTGGCCACTGTTTAGTCCACGAGGCCGCCGGTCTCGTCCGGTGCTGAAGGACTGGGTTTTTTCCCCCGTCTTCAGGCCACCCTGGAATGCCAGAGAATCTGGGGTCTGGTGTCAGCACAGAAAGGCAGATGCAGCCATGGTTGCAGGGTAGCTGAAGGCTGGTGGAGCAGAGGAACCCAAGAACAGCATGCAAACTGGCAAAAGGTTTTTCTCTGCGACCTCTTTATGTTTAGACCCTGCCAGAAGGTGTCACCTACATTTTAAGTGGTATTTTCACTGTAGTTAAGAATAAAGAAAACCCCTCAACAGGTACGCCTCATACATGAGGCTCATCTCAAGGGCAAGCCCAGGTCAACACCAACATCACACATGCTATTATTTTCGGGCTGGATATTTCCTCTTACGTGCAAATACTGTTTTTCGAGTCAGTCTTATAAACACGGTTTCTTTTAGGTAGAAAATGTCTGACAAGTGCTAAAACTCACCAAATTTCAGAGAACATTGAGCTTTAGTCTAACCCATTTGAAATTTCAGGCTTTTATATTCCTTTTATCTTATTTCTCATGAGGTAGCAGATGATAAAACCCCTCTCTTTTCAACAGTCGAAGCTGTCTCCCCGTTGACTGGGCTTCTCTTGTGCAGGCTCGTCTTCCCTGCTCAGTGCTTCTCTCTCTCAACAAATAAAAAGAATGGCGTCCTTTCCTTCTCTGTATGAGACTCATCTGACTGGTGACCCTTGACCTCTTTCTTTCACACTTTTTCATTTTCAAATTCATTTGTTCGTTTCTTTGTTTTTGGACAGAGTCTATTGTTGCCCAATAGGCAGGCCTTAAACTTGTCTCATGGACGCACGATGCTGATGGAAACCTGTTTTTTGTTCTTGCTGGGCATGTCCCCTACCAACTGAAACACATCTCAGTCTCTCATTTTGTTCCCAGGGGTTAGGGTCTGAGTCTGGCATGTTCAGGTTCTGGCCTCTTCTTCACAGGATGAAAATAAGGGCTCACTGACTTGCAAAAGTAGGAAGATAATTTTATTTACAGCAAAGCCACACTGCTGAAGACTGGTAACAGGACACATGGGAAATATTCCGGCTGCCACTTCTGACAACCTGACTTCTACCCCTAGGCCCGTGTGCTGAAAAGAAGGAAGACTTGAATGTTGTCTCTGACCTCTGCAAGTAAGTGACAGTATGTTTGTAGCCAGCCCCATCATGTAAGTGAATAAGTCTTTCCAAAACAAGAAATAGTTATTGAGCTCGACGCTGAAGACAAAGGCACTACAGGCCTAAGATAACTATTTGTGGCTTCGCTTTTCTAGGGTCTGAGAGACAAAATAGATTGCTAAATATCATAGTTTGAGTGGTTCTTCGTTTTGAATGACAGACTAAATTGCAAGGCCATTTCTCTCTTGAATATGTGTCTTCCCATAACACATCTGATTATAGTCATGTGCATGCGCAGCTATGCATAGGCAATTTATTATTTATTCTGCTTGAGCATCATACAACAGTCTGACACTGGAATTTAAGTCTTCTCATAGATTTTGGAAATGGGAGCTCATTGTTTCTTCAGACACTTAGCATGTACCATTTCTACCCCACACACTTCCAATTGTATATGCTGCTCAACCTTCTGATAGTATGTCACAGGTTATTAGGACTGATAATATTTCAAATTAGGCTTCATACATTTTTAACAATTTTTTATTCTTTGTTGCTAAAACGCCCAAGTGATCACCTAAGAATCCAGAAAACTGTGATTGTTCTGCTGGATGACTGTCACCTCAGTACTGACGTGTTTAATTAGCTGAATGGTCTGGGATGAAATTAGGGAACTATGAACATTTCTGAAAACAGGACAGCAGTTTGGCTCTCTGCCCCTTCCTTTTATGAGAGCTTTCTCTATGGCCCTGTGCTGGTGCAGGAAGCCCCTGGCTTCTGTGAGAGCCATTGCTTCTCTCCGGACGGCTGTGCTGTCAGGAGGGCGGCTCTCTCCGCCAGTGTCACTGAGCTCTCTCGCCAGTGTCACTGAGCTCTCTCGCCAGTGTCACTGAGCTCTATCACTTTCCTTTAGGGCCAGTGCTTCTGGGAGTGGCAATGTATGCGAGGATTGTATTTTATTTTACAAAATGTTCAGACAGTGCATTTTTTAGTTTTAGAATTTCTGCTGGTCTTGTCTTATATTCTTCTTTTTAAAATCTTATCCTTACGTACGCATTTGTTTTACAGGTTAGCATTGCTAAATGGAAGCTTTAGATATTTTTGTTATTTCTAAGGATTAAATCATCTTGAAGTCCCTCTGCATTGATTTTTTTCCTTACAGTGGGAATTAGACGGTTCATGACCTTTTTTTTTCTCTCTCCCTTCCTTCCTTCTTTCCTTTCTTTCTTTTTTTGGTTTATTCTTCTTTAAAATTATCATATATATTTTAATATATAATAATATATGGGGGAGTCTGTATGAGCATATGAGATGCAGTATGCTGTGACTGTGATTTGAGGAGAGACATGAGATTCACTTACCCTTTTTGGCAGAATACTTTTTGTATTTAAATAACTTTTCTATTTATTTTGCATACAAAACAGTTTCTCCTTCCTCCTCCCCTTTCATCCTCTCTCCTTTCCCATCCACCTCCCTCCCCATCCACTCCTCCTCTATCTCCATTCAGAGAGGTACAGCAGTCCATGTCTCCATGGGAGCAGAGAGCTCAGATCTTGCTGTCAGCATAAACACTGGCATCCTCCTTTTAGGTTTGTGGTTTAGAAGTCACTCCGAGGCTGGTGGCACTTCATTCACAAAACTTAGACTCTGTCCTCACAGATTTTACTTCTCCTCAGGAGCTCTCCATTTTCTTTTCCAGTTATTAGACATACACACTAACATAGAAACACACATACAGACAGACAGACACACAACACTCACTAAGACAGCGACAGCGACAGAGAGATATTGTTTTGCATTCTATTCTACCTGAAAATATTTCTTGTTATTAGTTACCAAAACTTGCAAATTCATTGTAAGGAGAACGTATAATTTGTATTTTCTAGCAACGTACATTGCATTGGTTATGCTCTATGTATGTATCTGGTAATTTAACATTATATATCTCACTGAAAATTACTTAGCCAGTTAGTAGCACATACTTAACATTCGCACTGAGGTGTCCTCTTGTATCACTAACACAAAGAACTAACGGCAATGCTCCCATTCTCCAGAGGTTGAATGCAAGGGGGAAAGGTGGTTTTCTCTTCAATTTGGGGTTTATATGCCTATGGACTCTGGACTCCTTGCGTGCAGGTGTTATGATTCCATGTTTGCCTCTAGTGTCTGAGACTATAGGTGTGCAAAGCATATTTAGATTAATTATTAAATAAAATCTGTAGTCACTGACTGCCAAGTGATGAATCCAACAACTTAATGGAAAAGAGCATGTGATTTTTCCAGGGTAGCATTTCCAATCAGCACAGGAGAAGACAGAATACATCAGTTAAAACCAGAAAAAATAGCTCCTACCTGAGTGGTTGAAATCCAGTCAGAACCTAGAGTATCAGGTTTCACCAACCACTGAATTGTGTGTCTTGAGAAAAGATGGCTTAATTGTAAGACAGGGAGAAAGACCTCTCAGTTTCCTACCTTTGGTGCAGGCCACCTGATTCCCTGTTTCTTTCCTGTGTTCATACAGCAAGCAATACCATCTCCTGATGCCACAGTATAACTCAGTTTTGGTGTTCATAGGAACTGTAATTCCATGTAGTGGGGTGCTTTTGAGGGAAGTCTCTTAGATGACCCCCTGAATGGCTGCTGGAGATGATGGGGATTGATTATTACCCATTTCTAATCACCGTGCTAAACTTCCTTGCAGAGAGAAACCGACACAAGGGTAAGATGTCTAAGCTGACACATGTTATTGAAAAGAGAGCCCATGCTGACTTTAGAGTTATCAAAAATGAAGCACTTGCTTCTTTAGGCACGGCATTCAGTTTCTTACATCTCAGTGGAGGGAAGCAGAAATGTTTTTGCTGAGCTGCCTCCTCACCAGTCATCACATAACCCAGGAACTTGACATTTACAGAGGGATGCCTAACACTAAAGGAAATGCAACTTGCTATGCTCGGAAGTAGGAAATCTATTCCCCTCATGTACGTTTCAAGTTTGGCTTAAATTGGCTCACAGATTTATCTACAGTGCATGGCACATGTCTGTTTCTGCCACCATTCATTCTGCAACAGCTGTGACCCTGATGGGGATTGAGTTAACCCAAGATCCTTCTGCATGCCTGTAGTCACCAGGCAGCTAATGGGTTAGAGCTCAGCTGACAATAAAGGGAGCCCAACCACACAGCTGTGAGCCAAATGTAAGATAATAACTACCAGTTGGCCATTACGGGGTTAATTGCTGGTGTTCTGGCAAGTGTAAAAAAATGTTGAGGTTCTGCTCAAACACGCAGCCAAAATTTGAACATTTCCATTGGGCCAATGTAAAAACTGTCTGTTTCCTTTTAAACTGTTGGTTATTTTTAGGATGCCAATCTTGTTGGAGTGTCTATGGCCTATAATATTAGTAGGATAATTCTTGTGATAATTATGTTATACCATTCCAGCATGCTTCCAGTCTAAATAAGGAATCCTTGCAGAATATCAGCTTCCTGGTCTCTGGGGTTCCAGCCATCAGTGCCTGCAACTTTGTGATTTCCAGACTTATTACACTTAGGGGGGAAGCATTTTTACCTAGATTTGTTGAGTTAAAGACACATCCCTTCTGTTGTTTTAAACAAATGAAAGCGTATTACTGCAATGTCAGTCCAAACATGTGTAATTAACATGGAAAATATGTCTGAGCCATATTGGTCAAGATAGATGACTTCCTTGCATGACTTATAAACAGTTAGAGGCATGAAGCCAGGAGTCTAAACCAAGTTGTATACCACAAAGGTTTATCTGGAAAGGCTTTGCAATTACAAAGGAAAAAGAGAGACACATGCATACTGCCATATTTTCTTAACAAGGGGAGTCAGTTTTTGGCTATCTGTAGAAAAATAAGCCCCCTGTCCCACCATTTGACATGTGTTCCTCACACTACAGAAGTCAAACAGACATCTCATTTCTCTGGAAATGTTCATCAAACAATATAATTGTGTGTGTCGGTGTCCAAACTATTCTGGATGGAAATATGTCTCTAACTGCCTTTTAAATTTTAGTGGCGACTGAGTAGAATTCTCTTTGGGATTCTCTGGTTAGTAGCCTAGGCTGTTCCCTGTACATCTTTTTAAGTGCATGAAGAAAGTGTTTTATTTTTCATAGTTTTCTTCCTAGCTATACACTAAATATTGGCACCAGTTAGATGACGAACATGCAGCTACCGAGGATGAAGAAGAGGGCCGCCAGAAACTTTGCTGCTTTGTCTGAAAATAAGATTATTCCACATACACTGAACAATGGCTTGTGTTTTTTATAATGTATTTTTATTATATTCACTCCCCATTATTCTTTCATATCCCACTCCTTCTGGCTTCCTTCAAGTCATACCCTCCTACACTACATAACCTCTCTCTCTTTAGAAGATTCTTTTTCAATTGAAAATAGATTCTTCTCTCATATAATAATCCTAACTGCAGTTTTCCTTCCTTCCACTCCTGCAAGCATCCCTCCTCTCCCCCCAGATCTGCTCCCACCCCACTCCCTTTCAAAAAAGAGCAGGCATTGAAGAGACAAGAGCCAATCAAAACAAAACAACATATACTAAGACAAAGCAAATTCCCTCACTCACACTGAAGTTGGCTAAATCAAGCCAGTAGGAGAAAAATAATTCCAAGAGCAGGAAAAAGAGTCAGAGACACACCAGCTCCACTGTTAGGAGTCCCACAAAAACATCAAGCTAACAACCATAGCATACACAGAGGACCTGATGCAGAAATACGCAGGCCCATGCTTGCCACTTCCGTTTCTGTGAGCCCTGCTTACTTGATTCAGTGGGTCAGGTTCACCTGGTATCCTCCATCTTGCTGACATACACACTTTCTCCCTCCTCTTCTGGGGAATTCCATGATCTCTGAGGGGAGGGACCTAATGGAAGTCTCCAAGATAGACTTTCTTTCTCTCCATGTAATGTCGGGCTGCAGTTCTCTGCACTCATCCCATCCGCTGCCTAATAAAACCTCTCTGATGACAACTGCACAAGGCACCAATCTGTTATTATAGCAGAATAGCATTAGGAATCATTTATTTATTTATCCATCTACCCATTTATTCATATCTATCTATCTATCTATCTATCTATCTATCTATCTATCTATCTATCTGTCTATCTATCTATCTATCTCTTTATTTATGGCCAGTTGTGTTTGATTCTACTCCAGTCTCTGGACTATTTAGTTCCTGGTTCCTGGCCATTCAGGCAATGTAGAGTATGAGTTCTCTCTAATGGGACCAGGGCTCATATTAAACTATTCATTGGTTGGCCATTCCCACATGTTCTGCCCTACCATTGCTGTAGTACATCTTTCAAGCAGTTTATAGGTCAAGAGTTTCATGGTTGGACTGCACCTAAGTTACCCGCCCACTTGGGTGTGGCCTCTTATACTATTTATGCAGATGTAAAGCACACATCTGGTCTCTTTTCCAGCTGTGGGATTCAGTTGCTGTTCTCGGTTCCAGCAGACAATTGTGTTTGTGAGTCTACCCCTAAATAAATAACCCTCTATTATTCTCAATTCTGAGCTTGTGTGGGATTATTTTATTTATTTATTTATTGAGATTTCATTTTTCTCTGCTCCCCTACCTGACTCTCCCCTCCCTTCTTCAACCCTTCCCCCGAAGACCCTACGCTCCCAATTTACTCAGGAGATCCTGTCTTTTTCTACTTCCCATGTAGATTAGATCTATGTATGTCTCTCTTAGGGTTCTCATTGTTGTCTAGGTTTTCTGGGATTGTGATTTGTGGGTTGGTTTTTCTTTTTTGCTTTATTTTTAAAAACCATTTATGAGTGAGTACATGTGATAATAATTGTCTTTCTGTATCTGGGTTACCTCACTCAAAATGATGTTTTCTAGCTCCATCCATTTGCCTGCAAAATTCAAGATGTCATTATTTTTTTCTTCTGTGTAATACTCCATTGTGTAAATGTACCACATTTTCCTTATCCAGTTTTCCATTAAGGGCCATTTAGGTTGTTTCCAGGTTCTGGCTATGACAAACAATGCTGCTATAAACATAGTTGAGCACATGTCCTTGTGGCACGATTGAGCATCCTTTGGATATATACACAAAAGTGGTATTGCTGGGTATTGAGGAAGGTCTTTTCCTATTTTTTTTTCTGAGAAATTGCCACACTGACATCCAAAGGGGTTGTACTAGCTTGCATTCCCACCAGCAATGCAGGAGAGTTCCCTTTATCCCACATCATCTCCAACATAAGTTGTCATCAGTGTTCTTGATCTTGGCCATTCTTACAGGTGTAAGATGGAATCTCAGAGTAGTGTGGGATTTCTTTTAAGCATCCTTCTTCACTGCACATCTTTCAGGTAGGACAGATTGTAAGTCAACTGGATGGGTTGGTGTCCAGGTTTCTTTTTCTGTAGCCTGTAGAGTACTTAATCATGCCAAGGAGACTAGAACGTAGGGGTGAATACTCCAGGTACAAACTTGACCTTTCTATAGTCAATGAGTTGTGTGGATGTTGTCCTCAGCAAGGGAACCCAACTGTCAGTTTTTGGAGAGCAACTCTTCTAACCTAGATTCAGCTTGGGTTGTTTAGAAAGTTCCACAGGACCCCCTTGGTCAACCAAATGCAAACCAGTCTTACCATTGGAAGTCTTTCCTAGGTACAAAAATGGCCAGTACAGAATCTGCATTCCTCGTTACTAGGAGTCCTCACTAGGAGCAAGCTCAAAGATTCCAGGAAGCTTTCATTGCACTAGGTTTCCACACCAACCCTGAAGCACACCCCAATTTCAGTTTTCTCCCCTGCATTCTCTCTCTATCCCTTCCCCCCTACTTGATCCCTCCCTTTCCTGTCTCCACCCATCCACATTCCACCTGCAATATCTATTATATTTATGCTTCTGAGGGAGATCCATACATCTGCCCAAAGCCCTCCTCTTTATTTTTATCGGTTTATAGACCATAGATCAGTTATTATTTACTTAACAGAGAATATCTACTTATAATTGAGTACATTCCATATTTATGTTTCTGAGTCTGGATTACCTCACTCTGGATGATTTTTTTTTCTAGTTTCATTCATTTGCTTGCAAATTTCACGATGTGTTTTTTTTTTTAAACTGAGTAATACTCCATTGTGTAAATGTAGCACATTTTCTTTATCCATTTTTTTGTCTGAGGGACATTTGAATTGTTTCTATTTCTGGCTATTATGAATAAATCAGCAATTGAAGAAGGATGCTTAAAAGACATCCCACACTAGCTAAGAATTGAGAATAATAGATGGTTATTTATATAGGGGTAGATTCACAAATCAATATCCTCTGCTAGAACGGAGAACAGCAATCAAATCCTGCAGCTGGAAAAGAGAGCAGACACAGACTTTACATCAGCATAAAGAGTAAAAGAAGTCACGCCCAAGTGGGCGGGTGACTTCAAGGCTACTGGCTGTGGGATTTCCTACAGCAAACAATGAACGTGTTTGAGCTAGTGTCCTTGTATTGGGATGGAGAATTCCCTGGGTATATTTTCAAGAGTGGTATTGTTTGGTCTTGCAGTAGATCGAGTCCCAGTTTTCTGAGAAATTGCCACATTGATTTCCACAGTGGCTAACAAGTTTGCACTCCCACCGGCAATGAAAGAGTGTTCTTCCTGCTGCATATCTTTGCCAGCATAAGCTGTCCCTTGCTTTATTGATCTGAGACATCTGACAAGTGTAAGATGGAATCTCAAAGTAGTTTGGATTGTATTTTCCTGACAAGGATGTTGAACATTTCTTTCAGTGTTTCTCAGCCAACTGAAATTTCTCTATTGATAATTCTCTGTTTATATCTGTATTCATTTTTAAATGGATTATTTAGGTTTTTTATTCAAACAAGACTTTTACTTGCTTGGTTTGAATTAACCCAAGCTATTTTATATTCTTTGAGGCTATTGTGAAGGATGATGTTTCTCTGATTTCTTTCTTAGTCCATTTGTCATTTGGATTTAGGAGGGCTACTGATTCCTTCCTTCCTCCCTCCCTCCTTCCCTCCCTCCCTCTTTCCTTCCTTCCCTTCCTTCCATCCATCCTTCCTTCCTTCCTTTTTTAATCAGCTATAGGTGTTCCTTGGTGGAATTTTTTGGGTTACTTATGTATACCATCATATCATCTGCAAATAATGAGACTTTGATTTTGTCCTTTTCAATTTATATCCCCTTGATCTTCTTCAGTTGTCTTATTGTTCTAGCTAAAGCTTCAAGTACTATATTGATCAGATATGGAGTGGAGAACCTTGTCTTGTTTCTTGTTTTAGTGGAATTGCTTTGAGTTTCTTTCCATTTAATTTGATGTTGACTTAACTATATTCCAGACTTGGTTTTAGGTCATCAGTGGCATGGCTAAAAATGAAGTCTCCCACAAATCTTTGAGAAAACTCTGTTTGTTATTGATCTATCCATTTCTAAGTAGGATATGATAACTATGATAACTGAGGCACCATAAGTAACTCATGATAAGAAAAGTACAATTTGACTTTGGGTCCAGACGAAGACCTCACATTGAAGGAACTGTGATGACTTTCTCGTGGAGAAGTTCAGAGGCCTTACTGTGAACAACACTGTAACTAGAAACTCTTTCTCTGAGATAAAGTGCTGTTTCCCTTTTAATATCCTATCAATGAAATTCTTAATTATTGGGTGTAGTAGGGAGGCGAGGGCTGCGTTCCCAGCGCCTGGTTAGCTTATGCCCGAAATAATTACACAGAAACTGTATTCATTTAAATACTGCCTGGCCCATTAGTTTTAGCCTCTTCTTGGCTAACTCTCACACCTTGATTCAGCCCATTCCTAATAATCTGTATTCACCACGAGGATGTGGCTTACCAGCATGAGTCTAACCAGTGTCCATCTTGGGCCAGAGAAGAATGGCATCTGCCACACTTCCCTTCCTCCCAGCATTCCATCCTGTCTACCCCGCCCACCTAAAGGCTGCCCTATCAAAAGGCCAAGGCAGTCTCTTTATTTAACCAATGAAAGTAACACAAATACAGAAGACCGTCCTACACCAATTGGGTTCATGAAATCTTTTTTATTTTGTTTTGTTTGTTTTCTTCTATTGAAAATAGTTTTTTTTTTAGGAAGCGGTTTCCTGTGCCAATGCATTCAAGTGTACTTCCCACTTTCTCTTCTATGAGGTTCAATGTGGCTGGCTTTATGTTGAGGTCTTTGATCCATTTGGACGTGAGTTTTGTGCATGATGATAGATATGGATCTATTTTCATTCTTCTACAAGTTGATATCCAGTTATGCCAGCACCATTTGTTAAATATGCTTTCTTTTTTCCATTTGAAAACCAGCCTACAAATCACAATCTCAGAGAACTTAGACAACAACGAAGACCCTAAGAGAAACATACATGGATCTAATCTACATGGGAAGTAGAAAAAGACAAGATCTCCTGAGTAAATTGGGAGCATGGGGACCATGGAAAAGGGTTAAATGGGAGGGGGGAGGCAAGGAGGAGAGCAGAGAAAAATGTATAGCTCAATAAAAATCAATTAAATTTAAAAAATTCTGATTATAATTTTCTCTTCCGCAACTCCTCCCAGTTCTTTCCTACCTCCTCTCCCTTCAAGGTCCACCCCAGTTCTGTTTTTACTTAGAAAATAAACAGGCATCTAAGGGATAATAGCAAGATAAGTTATAACAAGATTTAACACAAACAAATAGATCAAAATTGGAAAACACAAAGGAGGAAAAGAAATGAGGAAAAGGCATAAGAAACAGTTAGCGATGCAGAGACCATATCATTCACATATTCAGGATCCTATATAAACACAAAAGTAGAAGCCATGATATATATGCAAAAGCTGTAGGGTAAAAATAAATAAGTAAGTAAAGAAAGAAAGAAAGAAAAGCCTTGACATGATGTTAAGAGTTAAGGAACTTCCAAAGATCTTACTGAGTTTATTTTGTGTTGGTTCATCTACTGCTGAGTAATGAACTTAAGCATCGTTTGTTTTCCCGGTGTGACTCCCTTGAGAAAAATAATTTTTCATTTATAAGTGGTTATCAGCTGGAGAAAGCTTCTGGGTTAGGGATGGGAGTATGTGTCACTTCTTTCAGTTTCAACCCATGGAGGCCCTGCACATGCTCTTACACTGTGTGTGAGTTCATGTGTGCTTTGGTCTGCTGTGTTTAACTCTTGTTTCCTTGGTGTCCTCCATCTCTTCTGGCTCTTACAATCTTTCTGCCTCCTTTTCTGAAAGGTTCCCTGAGCTATGAGGGAAGGGATTTGATGGAGATATTCCATTTGGGGCTGAGTGCTACATGGTCTCTTACTCTCAGCACATTGTTTGGCTAAGGGTCTCTGCATTTTGTTCCCTTCTGCTTGAGGAGAAAGCTTCTCTAATGATGGCTGAGAAAGCCACTGACCTATGAATATAGCAGAATGTTATTAACAATCATTTTATTGCTACCTTCCCCCTTAAGAACAGTAGTGTTTGGTTCCACACTAGGTCCCTGGTCTATCTAATTCTAGGTTCTTGGCCAGCCAAGTAGTGTCATGTGTGGGTTCGTGTCATGGAGTGGACCTTAAGTCAAGCCAGATACTGGTTGGTTACTCCCACAAGCTTCATGGTAATTGCACTAGTATGCTGCAGGTGTCTACAAACATGTTAGTGGATTTGTAACTATGTTGGTTGATAAGTTTCTCCTTTGGTAGCACGCAGACTACTTACTGGTATCAGGAAGGGTGAAGGCTCTAGGCAGACACCAGCTTTAGTTATGTTCACTGAGTTGTGGTACCTCATCAGTAGTACCCATAAAATCCTAATGACCTAATAACTTGTGTCTCCTAATGGCAAAGGTCTTAAGATGTGTAATTGATTCTTTTAATTCTGGGTGATGTACACAAATAAAAGAGAAGTAGAGGGGGAAGGAAGAGTCAAGGTGAGAAGCAAATATAAGTCTAGAAAATTTTTGCTAAACTGTTAAAGAGAAAACTGCCCTTTGTCTCAAAGTGGTCTGAAGTAGTGTGCTCAAAAAAGAAGGTGGAAACAAGATCACTGCAGAATTCAGAGTCGCTCTAGACTGCGGGAAAGTTTTACGTGGGATTTGGGTATCTTCTGATCAACTCTCCCCAAGCTATATGTACTCATAAGACATAGAAGAGACGCAGAGTGACCCATGTAGGCTGCCAAGGATGTGAACAAACTGGAAAGACTTGATTTGGCCAAAGGAGTGTGGGAAAGCCCGCAAAGCCGAGACATAATTACATTGCTCTGGCTTCTTTAGCAGTAGTCAACTCAGAGAACCTTTGCTATTCTCCCTCCATTTCATCCAACTCTTCTGACAAAATCCAAAGTTGGTTAGAAAAAACTGAAAGGAGGAGAGGAAAGTGATGCATTTGTTCCCAATCCTTCCCCTGTAGATTGCCTTACTTAGAACTCCGGAGTCTACAGTAGGTACCATTCCTCATCTAGGAAAGCCTCTCTTCATGCTATTGGCTGTCCAGCTTCTCAGGAAAAAGGGCAAGCATCCTTCCCATTAAGGGGCAGGCTCTAGTAGCTGAGTCGTTCCACTCTTGTTACTTTTTAAAGATTGAATCCTGTCTGAAAACCATAGTGTAAAAGCAATCTCTTTGATCTGAATGAAAATTCTAACAGAAAAGTGGAAAATATTAAAAATCCTTAAGAAAATTAGGAACTCATTAAAATATTTTGTCTTGTAGGCAGAAGCTTAATTCAAGTATTTTTAGTATATAAAATAATTTTGTCACTTATGTAAATAGCTGCCAACTAATCAGGAAATATAATTCAAGGGATTTATACTTTATTTTTCAAAGGTGAAAGGATAGGCTATGAATTACTGAAAGATATATTTCTCAGGCCAGGTATATGTGTTAGGTAAGCATGATGCACACCTGTGGGCATATTATTATATGTGAATATATCAAGGGACAAATATTTTACCTTAATGTATTCAAATCTTGCGCACTGGAAGGTGCTGGCTGCAGTGGCAGCATATGTTATAAGTATTTCATTTTTTAATGTACCTGATTCTTGGCAGATGCATGCAAGAATCACAGCTCTCGGCAAGTTCATTTCTTTGTGCATGAATAAGAAAGATAAAGGGATGTTTATGTCTGAGAAACAACAGGTGCTGGAGGCATGGTAGTGCTGTGGGACTGGAGAGCTGGTATCAAACAGTGTGAAATGAGAAAACATAGGTTGCTTATGGTAAAAATGATGACTGAGTTAATTCTGGATTAGAGTGATTTAAAGACGCTGAGCTCAACACTCCTTCATAGGGATTACATCTTAGAAAATGACAGAATGTGAACAATATTTCATAGCATACCCTCCAATAGTAAGAGTACTTTAGGAGTGCTAAAGTTAAGGACTGTTTTTGAAAAGATGTGCCCTTCTAAAGGTTATGCCATATGTTTTAAGTCTCAGACGTGTCCTTCTCTGGAGTTTATACATCCTTTCTCTGGCCTAAAGTGTTGAATCCAGGAAAAATTTTGTCCTGGTTTTTTATTCATTATGGGTATTGCAGTTGGCTATGTACTGCCCTGGGTTCTTATTCACCAACTACTTGTGGAATATGATGCTAGCCGTCACAATTATTCCTTGAGATTCCTACTTAGAAGCAAGTAGTTATCCTGGTATAGCTCATAGATCTGACAGAGTGACCTCCCTTACAGCAGCCTCAGAGCTGGGTCCTTTGTTTGCAGTACACCTAAAAATGTGTGAGAGAAGCTAAGGTGATTGCAAGGAGGCTGACTGAAATACTAAAGCTCTGTTCAGATCTGTTGGATTCAGATATCAGCTTCCCAATCTTGCATGTAGCGCCTTGACTTCAGTGGCTTCACTAACCCTACATTGCCTTTTCCTGTAATGTGGGTGTCATCAAGAATGTACTTAACCAGGCTGTTCTGAGGGTTAAATGAAATCACTTCTTCACCATAATAAAGTGGCACACTGTGATTATCTCTTTCACGTCTTCCAAGTGGGTTCCATTGAAAAGGAACGCATAGTAGAGGCAGTTGGGGAGAAATATCATTTTGTTGTTGTTGTTTTGGTTTGTTTCTTTGAGACAGGGTTTCTCTGGGTAACAGTCCTGGATGTCCTGGAAGTCACTTTGTAGACTAGCTAGTCTTGAACTCACTGAGGTCTACCTGACCCTACCTCCCAAGTGCTGGGATTAAAGGCGTGTACTACCACTGAAAGATATATTTCTCAGGCCAGGTATATGTGTTAGGTAAGCATGACGCATACCTGTGGGTATATTAGTTGGTACTCAGACTGACTTGATGATAACTCTATGATAATGACTTTTCTTGTCTTCAGCTGTGCCTCTTTACTACGTGATCAGTGGGAGAGCAGCGTGAGTACTGCCTGGGAAACTGCTAGAGACGCAACTTGAGGTTCATTGGCGGTAAACACACTCTTTGTTTTTTTCCTCCCGGAGACATTCCTATTGTCTTCATTGGAGACCTTGCTTTGATTTAGCTGCTCCAGACAAACCCGTAAGTCAGGTTTCTCATTTCATGGTCTCGTTTCTGGAGCTGAAATAACAAATATATGGGTTTTGATGGAGAAAACCAAGAAGAAAAATCATTCTATAAATCTACAATTAGGTTTTGACTGATAAAGCCAAGGCAAACTTATTAATCATAAGGAAAAGGTTTTAAAATCTGACACACTTTGACAATATCCACTGGAAGACAAATATACTTAAGTGAATTGGAATTAAATCTTTTAAAAGATGTTAGCAACAAGAAATAATAAACAGGAGGTTATTTGGGGTGGTAATTGAAAGGCTTTCTGGAATTTGCATACATTTTCTACTTAAAATACTATTTCTGAGCTTCATAGTAGCCTTTGTTTTTTTAGAAAATTAAGACTATCTTGATTGGAATTAACATAGATATCTTCCCATACTGATTTTCTCTCTCACTTACTATATGAGAGTTATCTCATAATAAAGGCAGCTTGAGAATATGTGTCAAGAAATACAAACATGAAATTGAATTTTGCAGTGCTCCAGACTGCTCGTTCTCACCTCATGAACTTGGAAGATTGCTGCTGGTGGATGACCTCATCTTCCATACTTACCCTGTCTCTGGTTACATTTTCCCCTCTGGTAAATGGTTCACTACTCTTGAGGCTACAGTGCCAAACTTTCTAGACAGGTGCAAATTATCGCTACACCCTCCCTTCCTCTTTCCTATTTCACACTGTGTGACAACCTGAAAGGTTGAGAGAAAGATGGACCAAAGGGACTTGACTACTGACTGCAGTTTCTTCATGTTTGGGGCCCTTTAAATGTCTAAATTAGAATTGCATGATACTCAGTTATATGAATTGTCTTAGGTCAAGCAATTGGACTTTAAACCTTCTCTTTGTGAGATTGAACCTTTCTTGATTTTAGGGATTCATTTGTACATTGCAGGTTAATTGCTAATGAAAGGAATGATTGCAAACTGTAACTGGAAAAAAAACTATGAAAGACAGAAAACAGAAGGGCAAAGTGGCAAAGTCCCCAGTTCCACCTACACAGAACAGAGTCTCCCTGAGCAACAGTCCTGTCACAGACCACTTGCTTTCATAGAATTAATTTTTTCTCTTTGTGTTTTGAGAAAAAGGAGGTTAATTATGTCATGCCTACTGTAAAGGGCAACCTAACATTGCACTCACTGCTAATTAGCTAGGCTTAAGTTAACGGGCCTTATGACTATCAACTTACTTCCCTCCGTTTCTCCGTTGTTGTTTTAGTTTTCTTTTCCAAACAACCCTAACCACTTCAGATCCAGCACAAGTTTTCTCTTCACTGTTAAGGTGGCACATGGCAGTTCTTGTTATGTCTCTATTTCTTGATGTTACAATGAACTGAAAACATGCAAAAACACATGCACAGAAAACAAGCCCACAAATAAGTAAGTAGATGTAAAAGAGTTTAAAGTATACAGATGACTCTAAAATACTGAACAAACTTTTCCAAATCTATTTCATTCTCTTGTCTTAACTTTCAGAAACAAGAGCCGTCAACATGTCCACAGACTAAATCAGGGCTGAGTGTAACTGGGAAACAGGACTTTTGACTCCATTGATCTTACTACACGACCCGAAATACAGCAAGGGGAAAATTGCCCATTGGTTAGTTAAGTTGAAAGTCACTTATAAAAATCTTACTATGTTTTGAATAGTGGAATATATTAAATATTTCCTAATACTTAACAAACACTACCAGCAAGAATAAAACAGCATTTTGTGATACCTAATGCCTTTCTTTCTCTTTTTCCAATGCCAAGGGTGGACAAAACTCTCCAGAAAATCACTGTTATGCCTCAGGAATTTTGTATATGGGTGTAGGCATGACAGATTTCATTATCTCCATAGGACTAGAACATTGCTCAGATTGTATGATGCCAAACCTCAAACCAGTAACATGAAATTTCTGTCTTGTAGGCAGTCTACTGTCCTAACTAATAAGTGTGAATGACTGGCCAAAGGACATGTTTGTTCTTACTCACTTTTCCATCTCTCCCTTCTTCCACTTCCTCACTTGGCTGCTAGTGGATATTTGCATTACAATGGGTTTTACATGTTTGTTTATTTTATGTGTATGGGTGTTTTTCTGCATGTATGTACAGCACCCATGTGCCTGGTTCCCTAGGAAGCCAGAAGATGGCATCGGATTCACTGGAATTGGGGTTGCTGAAGCCTGTCAGCTGCCATGTAAGTGCTGAGAGTCCAGCCCTGGACTTCTGGAAGAAGAGCCAGTGTTCTTGACTACTGAGCCAGCTCTCTAGCTTCTGCAATGGATTGCTATTTTTACATCATATTAGTTCTAGTTTTCCTCCTACTGGAAAATAAATGGACTATAGCACAGACTATAACATGGACTCAGTAGATGCTACATGGATAAAGATGGGCATTCTGCACAGCTACCACTAGACTGGAAGCTGAAAACATAAAATTTTAGAAATAACACCTGCACTGGGGTGAAAGGTTCAGAAAGAGCAAACTTTGCCATTGTGTTGGAATTTTTTATACACATTGCTTCTGAAGCACTGGCTTTTTAAAGAGCATATAACAATAGCAGCAAAGTTTTAACATCTTTTGTTTTTGGAATTCTGCATAGAGGTGTGTAGAATGTAGGCTATAGATGCTACATATTTAGGTTAGCAGGGACAGATAATTTCTCTTCAAATATGGTCTTGTGCTGTCTTCTTACTGTGCTTTGTAAGCTGTTGGTTTTCAGTGAATACCCCACCCTCAACCTGCTTCCAATGGTCTTCCATCTGTATCTCCACGCTGGACTTAAATACTGTATATTTCACATAATGCTCCATGACTGAATGGGAGGAAGTTCTTTTCTGTGTGACCAAGGCATTTCTGATACAGATATCACTTCAGGTACTAAATTTGTAATATTTTTATATCATACTACATTTTCCTCATTGCTATGAAATTACTGAATATAACCCTCACTTGATTTGATTTGACAACCAAGACATATATTTCAAATCTCCCTTCCTCTTTCCCTCACTGTCTCAGTTTGGATCTTAAGTACCTAGTCAATTCTCAGTTATTTTAAATTGCTCGATAGCCACTCTCTCCCCCCAGAATATCTACCTGGATTTTGTGACATTAGGTACCATGAATGCTGAACTACTGATTTTAAAATAGGTATGTGCAGCTTGTACCTCATGCCTCACTTTTAGGTGGATAAACCTGCCTATATGCCAAATTACCTCCACTTGCACACTCATTTGGCATCACAAATAAACCACCTGCTAGAGAAATATAAGTTTTCTTCCATAAAACTATTGTTTATGTCCTTACTAAATGTAACTGCTTTTATATATATTTTGTCAATGGCAAAAGATATCCTAGAGTAATCATTGAATCATTTTTCTCATACTCCATACCAATATTTCAATAAATTCTTCTGCTCTACTTTTCAAAAATTTACCAGATAATATGAAACCAAAGTAAAAATAAATCCAGTTTTTACCATTCCTTATCAGAACCTTTCCTCTGTTGAGGCACTTAATGGCTTGCCAACGAGATTTTCTCTTCCCATTTTTATTCTACTGTGCACATTCAGCAGGCCAACCCCACTGGTTTGTCATTATACCAGTACATGGATGAGATGCCTTCTCCCTTGCTCGTTTCCTGAACAAGTCTCTATACCGTTCATGTGGGCAACTCGAGGTCCTTATGGCTTAGAAATTTGAGTGTCTGTACCAAGCCTTCTCCTTGTATCTATGAAATTACCCCTTACTTTCTATCTAAAGATATTCACATTTCTTTATAAACAATGTCCACGTCTTCCACTCCAAGGACTTTATTGCTCCCTCCCTGGAGGAAAGTCTTACTCCCAAGGTCTACATTGCTGGCACTTACTTTTTAATTGCTTTCTTCTAATTTTCCTCTTATTTTATTTTCCAGATAGGGTGTTCCCTGATCCTTTTATTTAAAAGTGAATATGCTTCCAGCACTCTGTCTTCCTTCGCTGTTATTGCTTTCAGTTTGTGAGTTTGTTTTCATCGTCAAACTTCATGAGACAGCGAGAAGCCCATGCACACAGTGAGCACCACATAAGCAGGTGGAAACTTTACATTGTACAATGACTTGCTCTCAAAACGTGATTGTTTACTTTTTCGTTAATCAAAAGTGCAAACTTCCAAATTATATTTAATACCAAAATAGGGAACACAGATTTTTTTTCCATTTCATGAATTTTTCAAAGTTAACAAGAATTGAAAGTGGTTGTATATCAGAAACAGGTGTGTTTCATCTGTGTAGTAAAACACTAGGTTTCAAAGAACGGAAAATTTTGGTTGGCCATAGCAAAAGAAACTGTTGAATGAATAACAGAGACAAAGCTATATTATTCTATAGATGTGCCACATGATAGGAAAATGCTCATTGAAATGCTGTTAGAGCACCTTTGATCACATTTAATTAACCAAAATGTAAAATACACATTTACTTAATGTCTTCTTTCCCAGCCACAATTGGGGATTTTTTTTCAAGTGTAAGAGCCAGAAAAAGATAAGGTGTACTGGCCTTGTACTCCTAACCCCATGAAGAACTTTGTGTTTCTTAAAGAAAACATAAACAACAGTTGACTTTTTTGACTGAAAAGAATTTTAAGAGCTGTTCATTCTGCAGAAATTGTCTGTAATCTTTTGCTTATTCATTGTTTTCCTATTTATATTTTTGTCTCACTGAGTACTCTAGGGCATTTTAAAGGTTTAAATAGAACAAAAATCTTAAGAAAACTTAGGAGTGATTGTACCAAACACTAAACCTTGGATTTCTGTAACTCTTACCATAGCTGTATTTTCTGGGACCATGCACATACATCACCCACAATTTCCTTGGGACCAGCATTGTTTTTTTCTTCTTCTTACACTGGTCTTTCTTAGACCATCTTTGTCCTTTCCCTGGAACAATGGTAGAGTTAAAATAGACAGTTTTTAAACTGGAAGAGTCAGAGAATTGTATTAAATGAAAATCATTATCAATCAGGCGGTAGTGGTGCACGCCTTTAATCCCAGCACTCTGGAGGCAGAGACAGAGGGAACTCTGTGAATTCGAGGCCAGTCTGGTCTACAAGAGCTAGTTCCAGGAGAGGCTCAAAAGCTACAGAGAAACCCTGTCTTGAAAAAAAAAAGTAAAGAAAACCATTGTCAGTTCTCAGAGGTCATGGACTTTAGAACCTAGAGAGAGATATTTTCATCTTCATCTGGCACAACGTAACTCTGCAAAGAGCCATGGGTATAGTTCTGAACTACCTAAGCAATTTTCAGCACCTTTAGGAGACGCAGAAAGATTATTTATTTAAAAAGCAGGCTGTTCATTTTTTTTCAAGCAAGGGATTGGCAAAGATACCATGGATGCTTGAGTGCAGTCTCTTTGGTCTCCTTTGCCGAACTTAGCCAGCCTCCCTGAGATGTATGTGCAAAAGCAGCTCTGATGTGCCTGTGTCTGTGATGAATGATTTGGGAATGGTCCAAGTAGTAAGAAAGGGATTTAGTCTGGTTTTCTTGACTGTAGCCCCATTTATTTATGAGAAGCTTGTGAGAAGATTTGCAGGGAAAGAGGGGGGAAAAAGCCTTCATAATGTGGCTTTTCATTCAGACTTGTGTTCAGCAATAACCATGGCTGACACCGCTTCAGTGTTGGGGATGAAGGCCTGAGGGCTGCTGATTCCCATGCAGTCAAGGAAGGAGAGAGGAATGCAGTGTACACCAGAAGTTTGCAGTCTCATGCTTTCTGTCTAGATTCTCATTTTATTATTGCCCTTTGCTTAGAGACATTTTCATTAAACTCCATCAAATATATTTTCTATTATGTCTTCTCCCTGTGTTTGTGTGCATAATTATTGTTAGTACATGTGTATTCTGTTAGTCCCTAGAAAGACTTTCAGGAATATAAGTTGGGAATTTCCACATTTGGTAAATGATGGAATGAAGACATAGTCTCAATAATATTTCTAGGGAATAAACATAGTGGGAGACAGAGAGGGATCCCAAACTCAAATTTAGATATATTTGACTTTAAAGTCTTAAAGTTAATTACTATGTCTATCTGTGTCCTACATATAGGCAGAGAATTGCGTGCCATTTATGCCGAAGTATAGGCTAGGTGGATTTACAACTATCTATATTCTAGTCTCATCATGCATTCCATGGTCAATAGCATTAATAAATTCATTTATATTCTCTTCATTTTGATATAGAATCCATCTGGGCAGGAAATCGCTCTCTTTTGTATTAAACTGTTATGATGATGATTTAAACATAGTATCAAGCAGAATTTCAAATGCCTCTATTAAAATTGGCAATAACATTCAATATTTCTTTAGTTTTTGTCAATTACACTTTTTAACTCTCAGCACCAACATTGTGAAAATTCATCTGAATTTGGGGCTGACAATGTATTATGACATTTATCAAATATTAAGAAAACTTGAAGATCCTATACAGGGAATAACCCACAGAATTGGGGCAGAATTAGTCTATTCTTTAAGCAATGAAGTTGATGGAAATCATTTCAGGAAGCTGGAAAGATGGTTCAGCTGTTAAGAGTACTTGCTGCACCTGCAGAGGATCAGAATCCAGTTCCCAACAGCCATGTCAGGAAGCTCACTACCGCCTGTGATGCTAGTCCATGTGATTCAACCCATGGATGCGATTCAACCCTTGTGGGCATTTGCAGACAAGCCCTCTTCCCCCCAAATAAAATATTTAGAAAAATGACTACTTTTTTTGGTTGTTATTGCACACATATTCCTAATGTTCTTATCTCTGTTAGATACATATTAAAAGTAGAATTTCTGCATATTTGACTAAGTGTGTTTTTTAGTTTCATCAAGCAAATTCAGAACAGTTTCCATGGTGGTTGCACCATTTCACACCTCATCAATAATATATATATGTAAATGTTTGTGATTCTGTGTGTTTACCAATGCTTAGTATTTTCTACTTTTAAATCTCATTATGTTTTTAATCTTATTAATGATTATTGACATCAACAGTTCCATCCAGTTGAATATATTTCAAGCACACAGCTATGAATTGTTCAATATTGTTGCTTAATTTGAAAATTGGAAAGCTTTTCTTTTTCCCTGCCTAATTTTTGAAAATAGAAATGCTGAGAACAAAAGAAATAAGTATTATTTAATTGTGTGTCTTAAAATTTTAGTTATATAGAACTATCCCAATTACACTGATGGCAACAGATAAAGAAAAAAATAACTTAGGTGTGGTCTACAGTTTGAATGATGGGAAAATTGATTTTCTGAGCAATTTCTCCTTCACTATGGCAAGGTAGTCTTCTCTGAAGCAGAGCATGACGGGGTAAATTAGCCTGGGATTTGTCAGGCTATCTTTAATTCTCAGTTTGACTCTCAAAAATCCTAAGGGAGCAGTCTAATTTGGTTAATGCTTCTCTGAGTAGGCTATTAAGACTTGCCTCTCTTTCCCCATTGTCCAGCAGTTCCCTGTAAAATTCCACTGGACACCTCACACTTTACTTTCCACATTATTTAATCTTTCTGATACCTATGACCAACTGCTAAATTTAACAATGGAGGATCAGTTTAAGAAGGAGCAGAGGGATGATAAATGCATTCCTCTTATTACCACAAAGCTGGGAAATTATGACCATATGCATGGGCTGCACCAGAGGGGCAGAGCATTTGCTCTGTCCCCTTGTTATTCACCCACAGTGCTGATCTCAGATCCTTCTGTGGTCAAGGGGTGACAGAAGCAATATGTCAGGCCTGTGCTGTAAAACGTTATCTAAAGGCAGAAAGTAGCCCTGCAGGACAGATAGAATTCTACGTGGAGCCATGGGATTTATGATAAAATCCTATAACCAAATAAAAAATATCTGTGACCACATTTATGTGAAGCAATGGTGCCATTCTTCGGCTAGCTCAGGTCCTTGCAGGTGCACATTCTTTGTCGTAGTAGAGATTGATCCCAGTGGACATTTAGGTCTGTTTTGAATTTAAAGTGGAAGTTCCAAGACAGATTTGGTTATTCTTTTCTTCTCCACGACTCTCTCAATGCACATAGTGGAAAAACACTAGAGTGATACAGGTTATAGTCCAAAATAATGTTCCAATGCTCTCTCTCTTTCTCTCTCTCTCTCTCTCTCTCTCTCTCTCTCTCTCCTTTCTCACTCCCTTCTCTTTCTCCCCCTTCTCTCTCTCACACACACATACACAATCACACACAAAAATACGTAATTTTTAGTTTGTCATATTATTTTTCTGATGACTGTACATATTGAGCCAATATGATAGGCAACATTTAAAAGAGTAAGTTTCAGGAATATGAAGCAGGAAGCTTAGCAATAGATATAGATGGCAAAGGATGGAAGATCAGAAGATAAACCATGGCAGAATGATTGGAATGATGTGTCTGAATATGCAAATTAGTGATATGAGGAAGATCAAGATTAATTACTTGTATCTCAAAGAAAAATGCATTTAGATATTTGATCATAATTGAGAAATAATTTTTCTTCCTTCCTCACTTTAGTTAATATGACCAACTGTTCATCATTGTGAAGTTTCTGCTACCATGAGAGATAAGAAATAAACTTTTATTATGAACAAAATAAAATACTAAAAATCCCAGTACAACAAACACCATAATTCTCCTAACCAAAACAAATACTACTTAAACTCATACCAATAAATCACAGTCAAGTAACAATACACATTAGTAAAAATGGGTTAATTAGGATGTGAGAGTTAGCCAATAAAAAACTAAAACTAATAAACCAAACAATAATTAAATAAATACAGTTTCTGTATAATTATTTCAAACATAAACTAACCAAACACCAAAAACACAACCCTCTTCTCCTTACTACAATAAGATTTAATATTTTCACTTTGTTACATCTATAGACTTAAGAAAATCAAAGGTTTGGTGTAGTTTGGCCTTCTTTAGGAAGAGTGAGGAATGGAATATAAAATACTGAAAAATTATGCAAAGTATATGCCAATCAAGAGAAAATTAGTCCTCTCCTTTAAAGGAAACATGTCACTTAGCCTTGACTTATTTTCATGTTATTGCCTCTTTCCCCTGGACAACTTCACATGAGAGTGTGAAAGAGAACACCCACTTTCTGCAGCTGTTGCCCTGTGGATAAGCCTAATGCTAGCAAGGAGCTGATGTGCGCAGTAAGGAAGATGCTGCCTGATGACTGTTAATCCTCTGGACATCAGCACTGGCCTGCAAGTGCTGGGATTACTGCAGTAACCTGGACAAGAGACTGGCAACACCACGAAGCCCGTGACTGGGGCTCACTGCTCCTTTCCTTCCTCCTTCATAATCATTACATTCCACTTTCTATAGAAGCTTTAAGGTTATCACAGAGTGGAGCAGTAGTTCCCACAGAATTCCTTCTGTAGCACATAGCTTCCCTGCCTTAACATCCAGTGTGGGCCATCAGTTCCAACTGAAGAACCAATGTCAGCACATAATCTTGGGAGCTGTGCTTTGTCCAAAACAGGAGCCATTGTATGGCCATAGTATGGCTACTGTTTCATATGGCTACTGAAATGCACAGGTGGCTAGTTTGACCCGAGATATGCTACAGATGAAGACTTCGAAGGCTGTATTGGAAAATATATAAAATATCTTAATAATTAAAATATTCACCTCATACTGTAGTATTTAAATGTTTGCATTAAATGACACATATTGCTAAAATTAATTTCACATTTGTTTCCCCACTCACTTTTTAAAATGAAGGTATTAGAAACATTTAAGTTGTGAGTTATGTGTGTAGCTTACACTATGCTGCCATCTGATAGAGCTATTTTAGTGAGGCAATTTTCCTTTATACCTGGCTATTTAAATTTAGACCCTCCCTTCCTATATTCACTTTCCTATTTATATTAAATCCTCAATACTGATACTCAAAATTCTAGGCTCTGTAATGCATATATCTGAGATATACCAAAGTACAAGATTAAAAGATAGACAGACTATACAATTCTCCAAGACTTCCTTTAAGAACTTAGAGAACACACTAACATAAAATGTTCTGTTCTTTTATTACAGTAGAAGTTCAATTGGGGGTCTAGCTTTAAACACACAAATCTTACGTTCTGAAGGCAGGTTCGGGTCCTGGGTTTGTAACTGTTCTGAAGAGTCTAACTTTTCAAATGATCTTAGAAATGAGTTGCAGACTCACAGCTTTGAACTGTCCAGATGGGTCCTGAGGTAACTGACATCTTGGTTCAGCGGATTCCTGGAACGAGCAACTTTGGTATGGTTCATGGACATATGGCCCCAAACACTCGAATCTGAGAGAAGACCCAGTAATGTTTGCAGGCCGCCGATGGGCTGAATCATTTTCTCCATACTTATTGAAGTGTTCTAAGTATAGGCAACAAGTCAAGCTCAGGTTGAGTGTGTGCTAGTTAGAGATCACAAGCAGACTGTATAGGAGCCCTGTTTGACAATATCAAATGCCACACCATGTGTCTGCAGGGCCAGAAAATTCTTCTTAGCAAACTTAACTGCTACTGATGGCCTCAACCTCTGTTTTCATATATGTGTCATATGTACATTTTTGACATAATAGTCTCTTAGTAAAATTTAAATGAATTATGTGATGATCATAATACATACATCATCTGGGCCCAGTTTGACATTTATTAAAAGTCCAATAGAGTTAAAAATAATTTCCCTTAGACATGAAGATGTTACACTTGTCAGTGAAAGACAGAATGCATTTTTCAAGCATAAAAACTTGTTAAGTTTGTACATTAGAGTGAACTCAAATTTATATGAGCAATTTGAAAAGATTTTATTTGGGTGTATGATATAAATTCAGCATGAAATGGTTTTCTGATGCTTTGGGTGGTAAAATTGTATAATGTTAAGAAAATAAGATTTTCTTCCCAAAGCTTTTATGGATACTTTTAAGTCCTTTTGCTTTCCTTCAGTGAAGCAGACAAACACAATTTTCTCTGAATCTTGTGGCAAGACAAATACCAGGAAGCCCTTCATAAGGAATGTATGGTACATGTATTTCCTTCCTGATATTATTAGCTTTTGAGAATGCATAGTCCAAGACTGTTTATATCAATATATTTACTAATGAGTTAGAGATCCTTTCTTGCAAGAGAAATTATAAATTATAACACAGTGAAAAAAATCAGTGGCTACTGATGCACAACCATATAATGAAATATACAGGTTTACAAAGAAATTCTTCATCAGTAGCAATAAAAGTGGGCTACAGCCCCCCTTACAGTCTGGACCCCACAATGGCTGGAGACACAGCTTTGCCTGTCTGTTACTTTGGCATTTTAGCAGTCTAATCATCTGCTCTTTGGCTCCAAATGTAAGTCTTCCCTTTTTAACCTATTGATCTCAGACTGGTTCAGGAACTTAAAAACAAAAACAAAATAAAGACAAACTTTAAAACAATCTCTTAACTAATTCAAAAGACACTCTTCACAAATGCATTTACTTTGCAAAAATATCAATAAACAAGGATGATCTAACAAGGGTCAGTCTCTCCTAAAACTCTCCCCAGTCTTACACCCCTTGCCCCAGGTTACCTCTTTTCCACCCTGAACTATAGCACTTTGCTTCATCTGTCCAGATTTCCAGCTGCAATTTATTGACCAATAGGGTTATAACTCTACATGTGCTACAAAGACTTGAAATACCATTTGAAATAAACAGGGCCAGAAGAATTCTTGGTATTTGTCAGTTATTGTTTTTAGACAATTATATTGGTATAGATTCTTGCATATTGATATAAAGTTAAATTATATTAAATATTGTATGCATGTATATATGCTTCTACCTCTGTTTAAAACATTGTTTATGTATTGATATATATATATATTTACCATACTGCAGTGTACATTACTATCTCTGATCAAGATACATTGTTTACATTTGAAAGTCATTGTCCTCATTTATTGCACAGTTGATTGTTGTCTTAGTCCTTAAGTTAGATAGGTATTGAGAATTATAGATCAATAGTCATCTATGTTTGTCATATTTATAATTAGACTAATCAGGTTCTTTAGATACATAGAGATTATATTCAGTATAGATAAACAAGAAAAACCTGGAGGATCCAGGTGCCCGCTCTCTATCTGTGCGGTGCCTGCCGGGCAGATAGGACATAGGACCTCCCACTCTTGTGGCGTGAGTTTCCTTTTTTTAACCATTAAACTTTAACTGTTTTTCTTGAGCTGGCTTGGTTATTTTTTATCATACTGACCAAATCTGCAACATTCATTCTTGTTTCTGTATTTTTTTCTATGATTATCTGTTCTTCACAGAATGTCCAGTTAAAATACATGCCCCATCTGCTCCAGTGAGTATATGGTCAACTCAAATTGGATTTGTTTTTTTTTTCTTCTTCTTTATTTTTGTTGGGGAAGAGAAGTCAGAAGGGTGGGGGGGGCGGGCCTGGGACTGGGAGGACTGTGAAGTGAGTGCGCTTGGGTTGATGATGTGAAATTCCCAAATAATTAATAAAATATAGAAACACAACATGCCCTTCTCCTCACCATGATTCAGTGTAAAATTGTATGATATTCTCTTCCCTGTTCATGATGAGCTAGCTCACACTGTCAATCCCTCTCAGATTGTTATAGTTTTGAACCTTTTTGCTTGGTATTCTCATGGTGTATCAGCTCTTCCCTGTCTCTCTTGATCTGTGCAAACTAGCTTTTTATATTGATAACACCTCAGTCCAAGTGTAATTTTCTCAGAGACACTGTCTTTTCTGACCATCCTGTCACCAAGAGTGGCTATGTCCAAAATCCTTCTCAGCCTTATAGTCATTAAAGTACTTTACATAAACTTCCTACTTGTCAATCTATTCATTTATGTTTATTTCCCTGGGACTTTAACTGCATTTCAACTCTAAATCAATGAGCCACATTAATGTGTGACTGTTCCTTTAAAAAAGCAAACTGGTTTTGAAAATGAATAATAGAGGATCACGTAAAAGCCTCAAACCAATAGTCATTGAAAAAACAACTTTTCGTTTCAAACATCAGTTATCAGCAAACACAGAGGTTCTAGTGATAACTGAAATCTTTTCTTGGCAACTATCTCAACTGCCTCTTCTCTGAGGTGGGAGGGCCATTTTAATGTTGGGGCGGGATCTAGCTTGACAAAAGCCTACTAGCTGCTTTAAATAACTCCCAGTCCAAAGAGGTTCTTGATTTACCTAAAAACAAAACAAAACTGAGCTAAACTAGAACAAACAAACAAAAACCACACTAATTGATACTGTGGACTTCTGCCAAGAAGCAAGAGAAAACTCTGCTGAAGATTCACCACAAATGAGCATGGCATATAGCAAGAGGAACATATTGATAAAGATACCATTCCTATGTGAAACAAAATACCTGTGAGATCACTTTGAATGCTTCCATCACCCACATTTCTGAGTCATGAGTCCAATGGAAAGGATCCAGGAGCATCCTGTTTATGAAAGACAGTCAAGGTCTTGTTAAAGCACACTAATGTACCTTAACTGCACATAAACATGCAAGGTTATACTCTTCCTTGTGAACTCTCACACATGCTTTACTGGCCTTCCTTTTCTGTGTTCTATTTCAGTGTTCACTCTGCAAAATACTTACAGCAAGAAATCCTGGCCCCAAAGAAGCACTAGCTGCATTTCGTTCGTGTACATTATGCTCTAGATACATGATGGCTGTGCAACCTTGGTGTGTTTGTATCAAAATTCCGCTGGCAGAGCTTTGTGTTTGATCTGTGAGCTATTAGAAGCCCTGCTACTCCAGATGAAAGGAGTTAGAAAAGTTCTATATCATAATGCAGTGTGATCAGTAATTCACAGGGCAGGTAATTTGCAATGACTAGCCAAGCCTTTGATTGCACCGGGTTTATGGCTATTACCAGTTTCCCCTTTCAAATTTGTATGGTTCCATACTTCCTTTTTGACCTCTTTTTCATCATTTATGGTCCAATTTGGTAGTGAAAAAACATAACTGCTTGCTTAGCGCATGGCTGTCATTCAAACCCCGGTGACTTACTGAGCACTTTGACATTTGTGATGATGAAAAAAACATGAAGCAGGTGTCCAGAACACTAACCAGGTTCCCGAAACAATGCTTTATGGGATTCACAGTGGACCTCTGGGCTGTAAACCAATTCAGACTTGATTTTCTCTATCATTTTAATCCCAGTATTCCTACTTGCATTCAAGGAAGGAGGCGCGGCTTTTGCTAAATTAAAGTTAAATAAAATTTCCAATAATATTGTTAATATAGTTCCTTGTAGGAACAATTGGAAGGGCAGAGATTGTTCAGCACTAAAATAATATGAAACCAGGGCTCACATGTCTACTTTGAAGTCATGCAATTAGGAGTAGTACTTGATACTGGACTATATAAAATTTAAGCCCTATAAAATCCTCCAGCAATGAAAACTTGCAGCTAAATGGCATGATTCAGCCCCTTAGCTGTCTGAATTGCGTGTATGCTATGTGAAAAAGGGAAACCCACCATATTATATTGTGAAGGGTTTTTCTTTCGCATTAAGGTTGGTCATCTGTTGTACAGGTGTGCAGCACATCTTGATGTGAATTAGTCTGCCCTCATGTGCAGCTTGACTGCGAGATGGGGAACCTGCACGACTCAACATAGTCCAGGTCCCCAATTAGTGTGTTTGGGGAAACATTCAAAGCAGGTACATCTAAGCGCAGGGAGCAGGCGGTGATTTCCCATCACCAGAATCTAAATCTGGTTAATGTTAGACACAACAGAATGCATCACTCGGATTCAGAATCCAAGCGGCACGAATGTCACAAGTGTTTAATGAGAAAATGAGAAACTTGTCAAGGTCATCTACTTCCTGTCAGCATTCTAGTTTCTAAGTAACCTATCTTTCAAAAAATAAAATAGAAAAACAAACATAAGAATATAAATTGATCAAGATATTTAATATAACCAGAAAAATCTTTTAGATGTCCCAAGTATTAGCTGGGCACTTTCAGATTGTTGATATTTCTAATTCATAGCTTCTAAGAGGTAGCATGGATGCTCCACTCATTTATATACAGTGTAGGAATGCTTTGTTGTCATGGGGCTCTGGGAAGAATTACTGTGAGCAATGTGAAAAGGCAGATGAAGAGGTTTTATTAATTTGCGAGTGAGAGTGTTCATGCAGAAAATATTCATTTGAGGATCTCAGACTCTCCAAACAATATCCACAGATATGGACACAGATATTGACCTTCTTATGCAGGACATCGTCTACATCTTTTTCAGTTCTGCATAGGTTAATGGAAGGCAGAAACATCATTGCATTTCTGGATGCAGTGTGCGTAGCCACAGTGCGTGTTTACTTCCTGCTTTTTTACTTAACTATAGTGGCCTCCGCACTTGCACTTGCCTTTAATAGTTTACTCCTAACCATTTCAGCATTTTCTCTAATACCCACTTCACATTCAGTACACTGTCCCTGGGCATTTGCCATATGCTTTCCTTCTCGCCAAATGTGTTAGGCAGAGATCAGTGACCTGAAAATGCCCAAGACAGGAAGTTCAACTCCAAAACAAGGCAATGGCGATGCTTTATGAGTTTTACAGAGATGGCAAAGAATTTTCTATCTGTCCTGTCCCCGAGGCTGGTTGTGATTTCAGTGCAGAGTGGAACTGTTTCTGAGAAGTTATTGATCCTGACTTTCCAAGCTTGCAGTAAAGCAAAGCAAAGGTCACAAATAACGCCACACTCACACTTGGTGAAAAACGTACTATTTGCAGTCATGTTTGTGAGTTGGGACCAAACTTGGAAGGGCTGAACTCACACCCAGTGGCATCCTGACTTTTTTGGTCTCACTTAATATCTTTATTTCTTTAGTTTATTGATGAGATTTTTAGGTTAGTTAACTAGTACTTCCTGTTCACTTTTATCAGGGCTAACCTAAAAACACATGCCTATGTGTGTGTGTGTGCACACATGCTGACAACTGCTTACATGTCTCACCCCACCCTTGCTTTATCCTTCATCTTGTCAAAGGTTTAACATGATCCTTTAGTGTAGCTTATTTAGAGAAATGAATGAACTAGGGAGACACTAGTATTTAAGGAAATACGAGCAGCTCTTAAACAGAGCACACAGGAACCAAAGGATAGTACATGCAAACACTGCTTCTATGTACAAAACTAGTCTGTTTCTTCTTCGTAAGTCCATTCAGCATTGGCTATAGTGATATATTTGCATTATAATGGCAGATCTGAATGAATTCCTTTTTAAAATGGAAATACCAAGGAAATCCGTTTCAGTTTGTGAAATTACACTTAGCAGGTTTATTTTTTTCTCTCTCCACTTGAAACCCACAAGTTTTTATTAAGGCTGTGGTTCATATTTCAAATAGCAAGAAATCCTCAGGTCTCTCCCCTTTCTTCCCCTTCAAAATAAATCTACAAAGCACCTGGGCTTAGAAGAACAACAAAGATATATTGGCTATTAACCCAGAAAACTAGCAAACACTTCCATAATAAGGATAAATAGTGTGTCCTGTAATCGATGAGGAGGCAACATCCTGCATTGTTTATTGATTCATAAGGTTAAGATGAAAGTTGGATTCCTGACCATGTTTATCAACAGACTTTTTTCTTTTGGTAAAACAGTAAGTGAACCTGGAATCCCGCAAGCCAATCAATAAAGTTTAAAAGCTTCAGTGACTCTAACCCATAACAGGTCCTTGTTTGGAGAACATGCTCAAGAAACACATGTGCCTTTAAGAGGTCTTGAAAGACTTTACACCCATGGACCATTACCATTTCCAAACACCCTGCAGCATTACCAGCCCGACATATGCTGACTGTATATCACCACGACTCCCTCACTGAAGCTCCTTTGACGGCCGTGCTTTTAATACCCACTTTCTCAGCTGAGCTCAGGAGTGATTTGTTTTACATGCCACATTAATCCTTTCCACATTTTCTGGATGAGGCAACCACAATTCCACTTGTGAGGTGTTTCTAAAACACAGTTATAGGAATAAAGCAGCAGGGTCCCAGCTTTGACAAGTTCCCTCTAGGCAGCTGACAAAGTGGGCCATCATGCCTTGCTTTAAACTCTTCAAACAAGCAATTGTGCCCAGCCACTAGGGTGGCCAGCCTTGCCAGCCAGTAGGAGGCCCTATTTATGGAAGGCAATTTACTCTCAATTAAAACGCTGTAGGAATCTTCAGAAATGTAATGCTGCATTGATGCTAAAGCATATTAGTAAAATGAAGATCATGGGGAAAGGGAAAGGAGCGGGAGAAAGGAAAATACTTAAAGCTCATCCCTACAGAAACAAAAGAAGTTCATAGACTACCCTTCCCCAGCAGTCAGAGAGAACTACCCCCTTAGTAAATGGGCAATTAGTGTTCAAAGCACAGGCTTTTATTATGTGGTAATTTTATAGTTTTAACTTTAAAAGCAACTTCTCTATCCCTTCCTCAAATGTATTCCAAGGCCAACGCACTTGTGTTACATGTATTTATGAACTTTTCTGTATTTTTAATGTTCATTGAATATAAGTAATGTAGGTATTTGAAATTTTAAGTTGTCAACGAGGTTAACTGATTGAACTAACCAACTTTTAAAAAATGTTATTTCATGTCAGCACTGGGCTGCTTTTATTAACTTGTTAGCCTTGTGCTCTGCATTTTATGTCTTATAATGGAACTGTGCAAGCAACTTGAAGCTGAAAATTGTGCCTTTATTCGATTCTAATTTATTGTTCTTCCTCATAAATTTTATTTGCAGCTTCAGTGGTCTGAAGAAAGCACTAAGTCAGAATAAGGGCAGTTTTGCATCGTTTAGACAGAGTTCCTTGGTTTTGTTTGAAATTGATTCAATCCGTTTCTCTGGTGTCATATCATGTGGCTACTCATCTGTTTCCAAGGAAGCGATCACTTGAGTTAAAAACACCTTCTTGGCCCATGGGCCAGGATGTCCATTCCCCAGGCTCAGGACACACAATCTTTCCATGAGTTGGGTAGAAGTTGAGCTAATACTCAGAAAGCATTTGGAGGTCTGCTAATGTGGGATGACTCTAGCTGGCCTTTTGAAAACAGTAGTTTAATTAATTAATACTTACAAAACGGATGAAGGATTTAAACAAGAGCCTAGTTCCAAAACAATAGACATCAACATAATTTGCAGTAAAAGGTCTATAATATTTTCCCATTTTACTGTATTTAAGTTTCTGATCTTTTAAGCTTATATACAAATATATGTACATATGTATAAATATATAGCATATAAAATCAAGTAATGAAATGGTGCCTGATTACAATCTTTCTCTGTTTACTCTATCCTCCCCTAATGACATTTATCAGGACTACTTCATTTAAATATTAGTGTATAATCAAAAGGAATCAATACTTAGCTGATAGTCTCTAGTAATGAGAAACGAGTATCGGTATCACCAAACTTTTATGAACTTTTATGAAATTATATAAACAACCATGTCCTTAAAATGTAAATCTAAATGCATTTGCCCATTGATATGGAAACATGACTCCATTTAATTTATGTATGTCTTCAAATTAATTTATGTGAAAACAAATTTCAGTTTGGACAGTCTTGCCTTAGAATCTAGTACCATTGCTTCCCTACACAAAGCTGACCGCTGCCTTAAACTTCATTTTAAGTGGTCCATTTAAGTATCTTTAATCTTTCTAGATTACTTTTTACTCTAAATTTATGCTTCTTTAACAGGATCTGGAAATTTTTTTTGAGAACTTAGCATCATAAAAGCCTTGTTTTTTCCTCTTAGACAATTTGCTCAGCTGAGTTTGGGTTCATATTTACTTTTATCCACTAAAATTGCCCATTCCTTTCTTGCCATTGGGCATTTTTTCAATCTTAACAAAAACCAAGTCCATATTATAGGCCTCTTGGCCAACATTCCAGGTAAATGAACGGTTTTAAGGAAAAATGGTGCTATTTTTCAAAGCCTGACATTAAAAAAAATACAAGTCCAGAATTGAAGGCTTCAATAATTTTTCCATTCCTATATGCTACAAGAAGCAAATGGCTACACAAATGAATACATCTGGGATTGTTTTCCAGCTGTAATTCCCCACCAGGGAGAATATTTAGAAATAAGGCTCGGTCTTTGTGTTGGAACTACAAAGGGCCAGCCATCTTGATGTCTTTCCAGGTCATTTAATGGTTTTCCTCATATTGTGTGGTGGCTTTACTACACGGGTGCCTTAGCTTCCCTGTCACCGGTACCAACCACTCAGGTTGGGTCTGTTCCAACTTCCAAATCTGTTTTGTGGTATTTATAGCTTAAAGCTAATAAGGCCATTTGGAATTTTTAATATAAATATTAAAAATATATTTTGCCATGGAAATCTAGAGGAAATGACTCAAAATTAAAAAGCTGACATATGAAAGAATAGAGCACCCTTGCCTTTAAGCAGCTAGGGGAGAGTGCCAGAGCTTGAGAGGTGGCATTCTGAGTCTAGCTGAGTCCAGGAAATGCAAAGATAGGAGCATATCTTGCATGCTACGTACATGGATCACTGCATTATACACATGCCTACACTTACCTGTATGATGCTGTGTGTGTATGGGCTGCATACATGCAAAGTTATAATATGCAATTAAATACGTGCGAAAGCAATGGTAATTCAGACCTTATTTTGAAATCTCTGACTTCATAGCATAAAACTTCACATGCATGTACTTATATATTGTATTTTTTGTCACTTCAAGTTTTAATCTAGAAGTGATGTGGGGTTCCCCTCTGTATGCTATGAATATGTTTTATTACCATTGGTTATTAAAGAAGCTGTTTCAGCCAATGGCTTCATAGAGTAAAGCCAGGCGGGAAATTTGAACAGAGATATAGAGAGAAAGTAGGCAGAGTCAGGGGGATGCATGTAGTTGCCGAAGGAGAAAGCTGCCAGCCAGAACCTTACTGATAGGCCACAGCCTCTTGGCAATACACAGATGAACAGAAGTGTGTTAATTTAAGATGAAAGATTTAGCTAGAAATATGTCTAAGCTGTTGGCCAGTGTTGTAATATGGTTTCTGTGTGGTTATTCGGGTTTGAGCACTTGAGAAGTGAAGGATCAGTCTCCGTCTACAGAGAAGTTTTGCTTTCTTGTGACTGGTATGAAATGAGAGACACATAAATACTTCTAAACTAAAGAAGGAAAAAATAAATACTCTTATTAAGGCAGTTTAGTGAACATATTTAAGGGGATCGCATTAACATAACTTTATAACCCATTTATAAGTCACTCTAAATTAAGCTTATAACAAATTTCCTAGCCTTTAAGTACTAGTTTGTAACGGACTTAGTTTTGTTTGTTTTTAAAAATCTACATTTTACTTTATTTTTATGATTCACTGAGTTTAATTGGAGTTCTTATATTTAAAATTTACGTTACCAAACTAGGAATTTTCAACTCTTTGTATTTTCCTTTAATTCACAAATTAAACATGATTAGTTATTCAGACTATGGACAAAAACTAAAGTAAAATATACTGTTACAAAGGCATAGTTCAGTATCTCGGTATTTTATTCTCAAGAATTTCTAATTTAATATTATATCATGTGAGAGAAACAAAGTCTCACACAAGGAAATTACGCTTTGGCTGTTCAATGTTGTTCAAACTATGGGTAGGAAGAGGGATTGGATATTGAACTGATGGCAAATGCCTGGTCAGAAAAATTCTCACAATTTCTTCCACACTCCTCTTTGATTACATTATGATTAATAAGGCTTTCCTTTCCACTGTTACAATTATTGAACATATTTTTGTCTTAAGAACCATTTGCCTGTTTAAAGCACAGAAGATACTGACAGCAGGCTGTCTTGTTTTTCACATTTTCAATGCTTTGAAGTTTAGTTTGGATTTATTTTGGTGGAGGAAAAGTAGCTACACAAAGTTATTTTCCAAGTTTGTTTTATTTTATATTTTTATAAATGCAAGCTCATTGGTGCAGCACCACTAGATGACTGCACAGGGATGCCAGCTGTCATGCATATTCATTTCCCATGTGTGCTTCTATCTATTTTTAGGTTTTCTATTTGTGTTTCTGACATATTTGCTTGTGCATCAGTGTTGAATATTTATAGTCACCTCAACTATTTGGTAAAACAGGTTTGGAGAAGGTAGCAGCCATTTTTTTTAGGCAGAATGGATGTATATTTATATACACTTATTGCTTATATTCCTTAAGTCTTTTCTTAGCAATGCATTAAATATTCATATTAATTTAGGAAGAATAGATATTTTAAAAGTTTTATTGAAAACATTCTCTGGAAATTTAGCATGTATCTTCTTGAGATTTCTTTTCTGTCTGTGGATATAGTGTTAGAGTCTTTTTCTTGTAAGCACTAGCTATTTCTGTAATAATTATTTGACTTATGGTATATTTTAATTGACTGTTTAAATAAAATATCTATTTTATATATAGTTATTGTTAGTAGAGAAAGATAATTGATAATTATAAGTAACTGAAATTTGTTTTATTCCTTATTATTTTTGTGTATTTAGTGCTTTATTATGGTTGAAAATTGGTACTGTTATATTAAGTCTTCCACTTGTGCTAGTTAAACCTTACAGTCTACCCTAAACTGCACTCTTTTGGTTTCTGAAAGAAAATATGATTAAAGCATGCTAACTAACTATGTTTTTAGCACTGGTGCTTGGATTTTATGATAATACCATCAGTTTATTATATTGAGGTGCATCTCTCCAACAATATATTAATAGAGTGATTCACTATTACATCTGTAGGTAGAGAATGGGATAGTATCGTAAAAACATAAATGATGTGAAAGATAGTCAAGGCCTGTGGTAGGGGCGCAGAGTGAAGGGAAGACGGGTGGAGAAGATTGGCAGGAGAGTACCATGAGATGTGGTGAATGAATGTGTAGCATGAAAGATAAAGGGAAATCTTAAGGAAAGGAGAAGTGGAAAGGTCCTTGTTTGAGTGACAAGATACCTCTGAGTAAAATTAATAGAATAGGGGAATGCAAGAGGAGACAGAGTGGGCTTAGAGGAGATGAAGAGATGAAGAATTTATCTAATAATATTTATCAAGTATAGAGTCACACACTATGTTGGGTTATTGAGTGGTCCCTATACTCATGGAATGTCTCATATAGTACTGGAGGATGAGGATGTATATTTCTGTTATTCTGTCTAAATGAGTTTTCAGCAATTCTTACCGTGTCCTCAAATGACATTCATTTTCTGTGCATTGTAAAGCTGTGTAAGTCTTGGCGCAGCATCGTTTGAGAACCTGTCTGGTAGCAGAGGAGGCCACAGTAACGTGTAGGTGAGCTTCAACCCTGACATGGTCACACACTCAGTGTCCTTAAGAAAGTGAGGATGTGGGGGCTCGAAGGAAAAAGCAGAGCAGTGGTGCTGAGTTCTGGCAAACACAGAAGATAACTGGGTCATTTTCTGGAATTTTTCTGAATTTTATAGATTTTCAGAAGTGACATATTGCTCACATCCTACAAAAGGCACTTTAGCATGAATATTGCTGTGCACTCTACTTTCATAAAATATATTAAAATGTATAAAGAATCACAGCACATAAGTACATATTTTGTTGTTATTTCTGGGAAATTTAGCTGCTCCTCTTTTGCCACTTTATTCTATTGCTAGTAAAGTTTGTAGGATTGATTTCCTGGATGGCAGATAAGAATCTGTGTGTGTCATTTGCTATTATAGCTTTTTGTTGCTATTTACACTAGTAGGAGTAAGTGAGATAGTCCAGAAAGAAAAAAAAATACTAGAGAAGAAAAGATAGTGAACAAAATTAAAGAAAATATCATTTAAAGAAAAATGTATAAATGGATAAGAGGTAAATATTAGATAGAGGTTTAAGAATGAAATGTTGACCAGCGCAAGCAAAATGTACTGAGCTAACTATTGGGTACGAAAGCCAGGGGATGAAGGATGTCAGAAAGTGACTGGTGTGCTATACTGACATTAGCTGATAAGTGCTCAATCATTACTTTTCCAAACAAGGAAAAACCCTCCAATAAGCAGCTCTCAGAACAATAGCTTTGTCATCTACTTTGTATGAAAACACATTGTCAAAAGAGCCCATTTAGAATATCCAACATCCCAGCATTAAAAAAAGAATGAGCTTTGGGACCAAGGATATCTGAAGAAATTATATACCTTTGATATGGAAGTAAGATTACTAGAAGAGTTCAGAGTAATATGTGAACATATTTAATTCATATGTCTAAGTCCATCAGAGAGCCCACATGGTGTATGCTGAAGAGGTATTGACCAATCAATCCTGATGACAGAATGACCTGGTCACCAGGCATCACCCAGTCTCCATCCTTGACCAAATTGTTCACCTTACTTGTCCATCTTTGAATGCTTTCCACAATCCTTGAAGTGTGGAGCTCACTCACCAATGACAGCAAGGAACTGTCACTCATGGAGATTAGGTTGACCTGATACAATGTTCAATCCATCATGAAAAAGAACATTCTTATATTGTGGCAGAACATGCCTTGTCAATAAACTAATCATCTTCTCAACAATTACAAAAACCAGCCCTGATCAGAATGCAGAGTTGTGGAGTCCCATCCCAGCTGATAGATCTACAACACCACTCTTGCACCTAAGACTCAGGGGTCATTTTGGAACTGAGATGACCATTTGGTATTGAATGACTGATTGGTGTGACCTTCCCCAGGGAAGACAATTTCTCCCACTCCCAGAACTCCTTTACTGTCCATAGCTTCTCATGAAGGGTCTTTCCCAATCACTTTAATATTTCTCTTCATTGTTTTCCCTGTTCGGCTCATGTTCACACAGCCGTGTTGGTAATGACTTTTAATCATATGACATCGTCTCTCAACAATATCATCCTGAGCACATCCCATCACTACTGAAATTTAACAGCCCAGTCTCCATGCCCGTTTAGTACTTAATCCGAAGAATGTGTCACATGCTTTGAAGTTTTCGCTTCCTATTTCAAAATACACTGATACTCCAGGTGCTCAAACAAGCATCAACAAAACTGTCTGCCTTCTTTGATGTTATTTTCTGTGGCAATCACAGCCACTGACCAACTGATTTGAAAAGATTAAATTCTGCTTATTTTATGACATTCTAAAACAGCAGGGTTAAAGGCTGCACCAGCTGCCAGCTGCACAGAACCATCCCTTTCATGTGTGGCTGCCAGACACAGCCACAGGAATGATTCTGAAGCAGAAATGTAGCAGTGCCATTCTAGAGGGAAGAACCTGGTTCTTGGCATTTTCATGCTTCAATGATGTTTCATATACATTTTATACCACATATAAAATATGTTTTTAAAATTAGGTTGGTTTTCAATTGTTGGTGATGGAATTTCAGTTGCTGGGGAGATTATTCTATCCTCTGGGGCCCACTCCATCTTCTCCATTGTTGGTTAAAGCAATCCATTCTCTCTGGTGCTTAAGTACCACTTTTACTGTCTGAGAGGAACATAGGGTCTGTTTTTGATCAAAGCCTGGTCATTTTATTTTTAGTATAAGATACTTTTAAAATATGTATATATGTGCATGTGTTCTTGTAAACATATATATATATACATATATGTGTGTATGTGTAACATATCTAAAACATTAATATATTATTTTTGAAAGAATCAAATTGCTGTGTTTACACAGAAGGGGAGAACTTATCCTATGTGAGTTCATACTGGAAGCATTTTCTTCTCGGTGATATCTGGTACTACCTTCCTGAGGGGCTACTGTGCACTCACCACCAAAGTCAAGCTGAGAAAGTACACAGGCTTGCGGAGCTCTGTGTGGGGTAGAGAGAGGCACCACATCAAACGCAAAGCTTACAGACCCATTGGGAACACCCAGAGGTATAGCTTCATTAGTTATATGAATGACTGCAATAGAGAGGCCTGAAGCAATTATACGATCAAGTAAACTGTATACAGGAAAGTAAAGCTGGGAGTTTGGGGATCAAAAACCCAGTGTCACTAAACAATAGCTGTGAACCACATTTTAGAGAAGTTACTCTTGGCCTGGATTTAGACTATTAAGATTTTCCCCAGATGCCAAAAGGAAGAACTACCATATTTCTGGAAAATAATTTCCCTGGGAACAGAGATGCTATGGCAGAGAGAGCACCGTGTGGAGAGGAATAGATATACTGAGGAGTTTTGCTTTCCTTTGTTTTTTAATTACGCGAGGGAGGAAAACAGCCAGAGAACACATGTTAGCATATCAGACATGATAAGTTGAATAATAGCAACCTAGCCTTGCTTCCAAGGGGGAAGCAATACAAGCTCTTTAGATGTGTCACCTCTACAGCCACAGCTGCGAGCTCCAGCCATCCAAGGTATTCCCCTTACTTACAACAATATTTCTAAAACTTCTGCTATCAATAAATACAAGCTGTACTATTTTGAAGACTTGCCTCATCAGTGTGATGATCAAAGCGGAAAACACAAGAGAAGGAAGTGATGGTAGTATAGGAAATTGGTACAGAGTTGGGTGAGGTAAATTTTAGTTTGAGTTCCAAGGAAGCAAAAGGGTCTTGGAGGACAAAAATTGTATTATGTGTTTATGACTTCTTAAAATGGATTCCTTTGAGGGGACAAGACCAAGTATCCTGTATATTTCAATTGATAGCCATTAACATCTGTTATCAAAGTTCTTAAAATTTTGATAAAAAAATAGAGCATGCCCAGATGTGTCTATTTTTTTCTTTTCATTTTTTTTGAGACAGTGTTTTTCAGTGCAGCCCTGACTGTCCTGCCTCTGCCTCCACGTCCTGAGATTAAAGGCATGTGCCACCACCGCCCGACATGTGTACCAGTTTTACCTTTCAAACATATGCTTCACGACTTTGACCTAACTATGACCAGCCATGTGGCCTCATTTTTTTTCGTTTCTCAAAGTGTATCATGATTTCTACCATTCAAATACTCCTGTCATCTTGCTCAAGGAGAAGAGGGTTGCCTTTGGCGCAACCCTCCTGCATCTCTTTATGTGCTGTGGGTAAGGATTTCTCTCCATTCTTTTATCCTCTGGTTATGCTTATTGGCTTTGATCTCATCAAGAAGAACACTCATCATGATGTAATATATCTGTACAGTGTACCTGCTTCCTAAAATCAGTAACAACTCAATGTTAAGATCTTATGGGGAGAGACAGAGAGAGAGAGAGAGAGAGAGAGAGAGAGAGAGAGAGAGAGAGAGAGAGAGAGAGAATGAACTGATTCTCTGAAGCAGGGAGCAATGGAGCTTTTCTGTGACTGCCATGAGATCCACAGAGCCATAGGTCATATTAACTTTTAGATTTTTAACTCTGAATTAAATCCTTAGTTTTGTCACAGTTTGTGAAATTTCTAAGAAAGAACAGTGCCAGGATTCCTGTGGGCAATGAGCCATCAGACCTCCTTTCAGAAATTAGTGTTTTACGGCAGCTCCAAGGGGTTGTCCAGGTACCACCCAGGTGATCATCTACTGGCTTGCGGTACAGAAATAAATATCAAAATTAATTTAATTCAAGTTAAAAAATACCTGCAATACTTCTTATTTTACCTCTTTATTCCTTTGACCATTTATGTATTTTTCCAACATAACATTTTTATTGATTCTTTTGGGATTTAACATCATAAACTCATCACATTCGCTTCTAAGTCCTATTCTGTACACCTCCCCTTGTGATCTACCCTGTAGTAAGGAGGTTGCTTGTTCATTTCCCAGCTGCCCAGACCCCCGAAATAACCACACAGAAAATGTATTAATTAAATCACTGCTTGGCTAATTACTTAAGCATATTGCTAGCTAGCTTTTACATCTAGAATTAACCCATCTCCATTATTTTATATTTTACCATGAGGCTCATGGCCTACCAGTAAGGTTTCTGTCATGGCAGCGTCTCCATGGCTTCTCTCTTTTCTCCGCCTTCCTTCTCCCAGCATTCAGTTTAGTGTCCCCCTCCTAGCTCTATTCTTTTGTACTAAAACAGGCCAAGACAGTTTATTAACCAATGGTATTCACAGCATATAGAGAGGAATTTCACATCACTACAGTGCACCCAGAAAAAAAGTTCCATTTGTGTTATCTATGTAGTCACTGGAGTGTGGGTAAACTCTCAGTGGCCCCTTAAATAGAACCGAGTCCTGCTCTTCCTGTACCCCTATTGAAAGCATCTATTGTGGAAAGCAACACGTTAGCATCCTATCACAGTTTTTGCATTCTCTTCTATGACTTCCTGTTCAGGCTGTTACTATTTGTGTGTGTGTTTGGGGGGATGGTTGGGTGAGGTAGAGGTTGCCACAGAAGCCCTCCATGTACCTTTCTCCCCACTGTGCATCTATAGTCCTCCAGATAACTGCCAGAGTAGCTTATTTTCTTCTTGTGGTCAGAGGGAGTGTGGATCATGGGCCCCTATATGATTTCTGATGTCAGCATGAACCACAAACAAGGCGCCACGTTGCAGTACAGCCACTGACCCAGACAAGGACCTCTGATGCAAATGAGATCATGGACATCGACGTGGTTTCAGGCCACAGCATAGACCACTGACAATTGGCCAGCATTAGGGGGCAACATAAGCCTCAGGTTTCAACGCAGACCCCAACCCAATCACAGTAAGACCACTGATCTAGACATGGCCCTCTGTGACAGCACTGATCCAAACATCACCATGGCCTTAGTTGGCACTGCAGGCCACTCAGATAAGAATGGCTCCTGCAACAGCATGGCCCAAGAGCATCAACATGGCTTCCACCATAGATATACTTTCTGAAGGAGGTGGTTGAGCCATACAGAATAATTTATAAAGGAATACTTTGCTGACATTCAGAATTGCATGGTGTCAGAAAAGCTGATTACGTCTGGTTTCGGGATCTGATGATGATAAACAATAGTTTTTATTTTATTTCTTTTTAGCAAAAAAAGTACTTGTGAAGTGCAATTTTTGACCTCACCAAACTGCTTGCAACTCCCCTGACATGTAATTCCTGATGATTTACATAAAAATAACATGCTTTGTGTTATGTCCTGGTTAACTCATCTCAAATTCTTCTTCAAGATAAATGAAATATAAGTGATATACTAAACAGTCATAAAAGGTCCTAAGTGGTAGTTTTTCTTCATATAAGAATATTAATTTTCCTTAAATTTAAAAAGCCCTCATGGAATTAGCATCCCATATGTATAAATCACTCGCTGCCTCCTTTGGTTAGTCTTCCCTTTTATTAAATGATGAATGAAGTTTTTATTGCATTAGATTTGAAATCCTAACTGTAATGGGAAATTTGCATGTGCCATGCTGTGTGAGAGCTGTAGAGGTCTTCCCGTGAGCTGACTCAAGCCCGAAATGCTCCTATTATTTCTTTTCACTAAGGCCTAAGTCATCTGCATTTTTGATAACTTCAGTAAGCCACATGGTGGCTAACATTCGCCATGTTCTTATACTTTTCCCCAGATTATTTTTGACATTTTGGTTTCCTTTTAACAAGTTAGTAGCATCTACTCTTAGAGATGAGAATAATAGATACCACATGTCTGAAGCCACAAACAACATTTATTGTAAAATAAGTTAATAAAACAGCACAGTTATTCTTCAGTAGTTCTATAATGTGTAAATAAGAACAAATATTATTTTCCCCCAGCAATTATGAGAACTTGCCAAGTACTAAAGGAAGCCATCAGGCCTCAGGTGGGCTTAACTCAAATTTAAACTTGTCCTAATCTGTGGAGGAAGGAGGTGTCAGCAAATTCTTGGTGGCAGTGTTCACTTTACTGTGCAGTCAACACTGTCAACAGGAGGGCATAGTTAGGGCGTTTGAAAGTCAGTGAGTTCTTAAACACATATGATGTTTTTAAAAAGTTGAAGGGAGTGTACAGATCTACTTACTTGGAGACAGCCAGTTTCCTGCTTACTTTTTGTTGTTTGTCTGTGTGTTTTTCCTGATACTTTCATCTCCAGCAATTTTATCCAGGTCTGTTGTGTTCATCTGGTTCCCTACAACTGTACTTACAAGTCCGGGATTGGCGAGTTTTCCTGAAGACGTTGTAATATATCTCTTAGGACTGACATGAAGTCATTATTTGCTTTTATTAGCTTGAAAGAGGCAAAGAAGGAATCAATCACATCCCAGTTTTGTGAGGACATCTTCTCACAGGCTGACCACCTGTGACTGGGGTGCAAGAAGAGATGGTTCCCATAAGGTTTCTGCTGCATCATGGGTGCTACCTGTCCACTGTTCTTGTGCAGCAGAATGAAGCATGGGAACACGCTTTGTGATAGCACTTCTTTATGAGAACCAACACCAACCCAAGAAGCCAGAATCCATGACTTTCTGCAAAATTGACCATCTCCCAAAGGCCCAATTTCCAAAGACCATGGGGATGGAAGCTGAGGTTTCAAGTTGAGGCTTTCGTGGTGATGCTTTATGGATCATAAACTTGGTAATTGTGCAAGACTAGATGACAAGTCTTTTCTTATTTGCTGCATTTAACAGTGTTTAATAAATGAAAGATTTTAAATCAAAGGTTCTTTATGTTCATTTCCAACCACATTGCCTGCTTATCTCAAATAAACCCATCCTCACAATTTGGCGTTTCCTTTCTCTCCAGCTTCTGTGCTTTCCTATTTCATTCTGTGAAAACAATACTTAACACTACAGTATTATTTCATCTATTCTGAAAATTATGCAGTAATTCATAGCTCATTCTTTAATTTGTGTTTACTTGTGATTTTTTCCTTCTATAATACTCATTTAAAGTTTGCTTATATATTTTTATATGTATGTGAATGTAAATATGTCTATGCAATCATGTGTGTATGGATATATTAATGTAAAAAAAGTAAGAGTAAACACAAATGATAATTTGTATTTTCAAAAATGATAGAGTATATGTACATAAATAGACAAAAGTATATGAAAATGTAGATATTTCAAACTTTTAGCATTTTCCCCTGCAAAAAGACATTTAGGTTGTTTTCAAATTATCTCTTGATATTTATGTATATTATTAATTAAACTCATTCTTGACAATTTCAGAAGTGTATATAATATAATTTGTCTATTTTCATTCCACATGCTTCCTTATCTCCTTACATCCTTCACCTCAAACAGGTTCCTTTCCCAAGTCTTATATTTCATGACCCCTGAGTTTAACCAGCACTTTTTGTGACCATGATTTCCCTAAATTAGAAACAAAAATATTAGCAGAGATAGTTTGTTGTTGATGTTTTGCAAGTAGAATGTGTTGTATTTTCTCTAGATAATTTCATGACATATAAAGTACATCTTCGGCCCTTGCCTCTGCGGGGTCCTTGGCCCACCAGAAGTCCCTGTTCCTGTGCTGAGGAAATCGATTCAGAGGGAAATTTCGCCCAATGGATGGAGATAGAGACAGAGACCCACAGCCGCATCAGAGCAATGGACTGAGCTCCCAAGGTCCAGTTGAACAGCAGAAGGAGGGAGAAGATGAACAAGGAAGTCAGGACCGCGAGGGGTTGGTCCACCCACTGAGACAATGTGCCTGATCTAATGGGAACTCAGCAAATCCAGCTGGACCGGGACTGAACGAGCATGTGATCAAACCAGACTCTCTAAATGTGGCTGCCAATGGGAACTGACTGAGAAGCCATTGATAATGGCACTGGGACCTGTCTCTTCTGCATGTATTGGCTTTTTGGGACCCTAGTTTACTGGGATGCACAGCTTCCTAGGCCCGGATGGAGGCGGGAGGACCTTGGACTTCCCCCAGGGCAGGGTACTCTGCCCTCTCTTAAGGACTGAGTGGGAGGGAGGAGGGTTAGTGGGGGAGCGGGAGGGGAATGGGAAAAGGGGAGGAAGGGTCAATTTTTGAATGGAAAAATAAAAAATTGAAAAAAAATTAAAGTACATCTTTGTTGTTTCTTCCCCAGCTCCACTCCCACTTCTCTGTTTCCATCATCTAATTTCTCGCTGTTGCTTTCTCTTTCTTTGGCAATCCACCAAGTCCGAGTATTGCTGCCTGCTGGAATGTTTTATCAGAACCATTTATTGAAGATGCCTTATCTTTAATGTGTATTTTTTGGCATCTGTTGAAAATAGATTGCTGTAGTTGTGTGGCCTTGTATCTGGATTTTCTAATTTATTCCATTAACATGTGAATCTGTTTTTGATTATCAATATCATGTTATTTTTATCATTCTGGCTCTGAAGCATAACTTGAAATCTGTTCTGCTAGTAGAGTATTCTTTTTGCACTGATTGCTTTGACTATCCAAGATTTCTATGTTTTATGTGAATGTTAAGCTTGTTTTCTGCATTTCTATGAATAATATTACTGGATTTTGCTTGGGATTGTTTGGAATCTGTAGATTGTATGACAACTATTTCACAATATTGATCCTTCCAATCAATGAACATGATAGGTTGATAGGTCTTCTATCAGAATTAGTTGTGACCATGGGTTATTAATGTCATCCTATATTACTATGTTGGAATCAATCTGTGACTTCTAAACAGAATGTGTCTAATGAAATTTGAATATATGTGTTTGGGACATATATGTTTATAATAGACTTGTCCTTTCAATAGATTGTACCATTTATCAATATGAAGTGATAATCTTTATTTTTTCCCATCTTAAATTCTGTTTTGTTAGATATTAGGGCAGCAACCCCTGCTTCTTTTCTATGTCCATTTGTTTAGAATACCCTTCCATCCTTTCACCCTAAGGATGGTCTTTTGATGAGGTGTGTTTCTTGGAAGCAAAAATTAGATGGGCCCTGCATAATAGTCTGTGTCTTTTTACTGGGAACTGTTTAATATTCATCATTATTATGGTAATTGTTTACTGATTCCTCCCATCTTGTTGCCATTATAGTACTTGTTTTTCTTTTCCACACTCTAATATTTTTACTATAGTGTGGCTTATTCTTTCCAGGGGCTTTCTAGGTGGATTTGTTTGTCTCTTTTGTCTGAAGGATTCCTTCAGGTGTCTTCTGTAGAGCTGACCCAGTGTGTACAAATTCCTTTATCCTATTTTTATGAGGGAAAGTTTTTCTTCTCTTTTGCTTCTAACAGGTAGCTTTGCTGGGAATTGTTTTATGGATTGGCATTTGTTATTGCCCAGAGCTTGAAATAACTTATTTCATGCCTTTCTGTTGAAAGATCTTCCCTATTCTAATGGACCTTATTCTTATTCTAATAAGTTGGTGTTTTTTTCTCATTTATCTCAATAGTATTTCCTTTCTCTGTATATTGGGTGTTTTAAGTAGCATATGGCAAGGGGAGCCTGTCTGAATTCCATTAGCCTGCTGTACCTGAAACAGCATCTCTTTTCCTAACTCAACAATCTTCTTTGTCATGGCTCTTTGGAAGATATTTTCTGTGCCTTTAGATCAAGTTTCTTCTCCCTCTTCTATGCTTATACCCCTTAGATGTGGTCTTTTGGGTGTCCCCTATATCTTGGAATTCCTCCATACCATCTTTGTCATTCCTCTACTTTCCCTTCAGATACTCTGTCCCCCACTTGATTCATTGTATTGATGCATTTCTGCAGAGTTTCTTTTTGACTTACTATGTTCCTTATTTCAGTTATTTTTGATTTGGTTTTCTTCAGGATTTCTCTCTGTGTTGATCTCTCTTGTTCCATAACATACATCACCTTTACTATTTCCTTTAGCTGTTTGTTTTTGTCAACGTACTTAGATAGCTTTTTTGAGTGCTTTGCCTGATATTGATTCTAACTCACTTTCATTAGATGCCATTGCTCCAGAGTTATTAATAATTTTGGAGGAGTTATGACATCCTGATCCTTCTTGTTTCTTATGCTATTGCATTGGTATTTATGCATCTGCTGTTCTTTCTTTGCTTTTTGTTTTTGTCAGCTACATTCTTTCAAGTGCAACTATTTGCAATGTTTAAGTTGTATCACTGAGTGTCTAGTTCAAATACTAATTCCGCACATGAGGAGCTTCAAATGCCAGTGGAAACTCCATATTAAAAGAGGGTATTAACAGGTGGAGCACCTGTAACTGCTTGATATTACCTCTGTGCAATTGTCATAGTAGCCAATTAATAACATTGGTCCCGTGACATCGATGACTGTTGGAGGTTATACAAACAAGGATAGCTCAGAGGATACTTGGGTTTTTATTATAAGTTTAGGAGTGGAAGGGGAGTAAGGTGGGTAAGGATTATGATTAGATATTAGATTGACTGAAAAAGAATAAAGTCAAGGTAAATAAAGTAGACAGGAGGGAAACCTAGGAAGCTATACTGTTAGGGTCAAAGATACTTAGAGATGATTAAAGCTATGGAAAGTCATAGTTAATTAGTTAAAAGAGAGGGGTGAGATTATCTCAATTGTATAACACTTGCCTAGTATGTGCAAGGTCCTGAGGTCAACTCTTAACACCAAATAAAGAGACAAAATAAATAAATAAAAGTAACTCCAAAAAATTAAGTCCAGAGGAGATAAGGGTTAGAGGGAGATGACGAGAAGAAGAAGGGGAAATATACGAGAAGACTGACAAGCATGGTGAAAAATGTCTTAGGGTAAACTAGGTAGAGAAACAAGCAGAACACAGATCAATAAAAATGGGTTTATTTATGTTATAAGAGCTAGTTAAAAACAAGACTAAGTTAAGGTCAAGCTTTCATAATTAATAAGTCTCCATGTTGTTAACTGGGAGCTGACTGGCAGAACAGAGAAAGACTTGTTACATCAAATTATGGGTATTAGCTAAGGGCAGCCAGAATGGTTATATTGTTTTGGAGTTTGCCGAATAATTCCTGACAAATAACTTGGAGAGGGGTTTTCCTTGCTTAGTACTGGAGTATTGCTCAGAGAGTCTACAGTTCTGATGGGGAGCATTATCACTCAGTATGGATTTTTAATTGTAGTGAGAGTCAGGAAGTCATTTTTTTCTTTCTTAGTTTTTGTGTGGTCTTTTTTTGGTCTGGATTGACCAATATAATTTATTGAAAATGGTTATTATGACTCCTGTCCAACAGACTCATGATTAAAGTGGCTGTGGTATTTGAGAAAAATTTTAAACTTGGGCTCAGCAACATGAACCTTTTCTCACCAAATCTACATACTTACAGCTCCTGATGAGAACCCATTCTATCAGCCATAGACCAACGTAGGATTAAGAAATGCCATTATTCCTTGGAGTAAGCAGACAACTAATTAACTCATGATTGTTTGATTTCATCATATCATTTCTATTATGGAAAGGGCAGTGATTTGCTCTTACAGGAATCATACCCTAGATAGGGAATTTTCTTATCTACACATAATTTGCACTTTTAAATTTAATTTTTATTTTTTGAGATCATAATTCTATCATTTTCTCCCTCCCTCCAAACCATCCCATGTACTCCCTTGCTCTTTCAAATTCATGTCTTCTTTTGCTTTAATTGTCCTAAATACACAAGTACAACCTTCTTAGTCTATGTAATGTTACTTGCATGTGTGTTCTCAGGGCTGACCATATCGTATTGCATAACCAACTGGTATGCTCTTTCAGACAAGACTAACTCACTGCTCTCAGCCTTCCTTAGCTGCTTTTAGTTCCTTGCAACAATCAAAGACCATTACCTAAAACACCAAAACTGATCAAAATGTGGAGTCGTGGAGCCAGGTTCCAGATGATCAAGCTACACCGATCTCCTACACCTAAGGCTCAGGGGTTACCCTGGATTGCAAGGAAGGAAGCTTTTAAGGGAGAGAGGAGCAGAGAGTTTGCACAAGACATTTGTGTCAAATGTATCATTCTTACACTTATTGTGAGAAAAGTTCTCCACCGTGATTCTTCTGATCAAGGGAAGTGCGGCAATGGGCTCCGTCGGGTGCCATCACTCTGTGCTGCGGACGCTGGCAGAGCAGAATGATAGGATGCTCTTTGAAGACACAATACAGTTCCAAGTTGATAAGCTGCAGATACTTCATAAGGTCTGAGTATGATTTTTCACAGAGAACGTATGTGCTCTGTATCACCCACCTGTGAATCTCTTTCTCCCAATGCCAAGGTGGAAACCGCAGCAGCACTGCTTACCTGCTTACCCATGTGACGCATTAGCATCAAGTTCCCTGCAGATTCTGGGTCTGTAAGCTCTGCTGGTGTGGTAGTGATCGTTTCTGACGGACAGGAATGGAAGGCTGCCGCCAGCTGCTTTGTGTGCCCTGTGTTAGTGTCCAGGCTGGAGTGATTGCCCCTTGATACTGAAGGGAAATGTGGCTGGTGCTATACAAAGAATTTAAGGAAGAAGATGTTTGGATTACAGGAAAGATTTACCTTCTGGCTTCATTTGGCTTGCGGTTTTCTAAACCATTGTCTTGTTTCAGTCCATTTTCTTGCACTAACCCAGAGTATGTGCAGCTGTTTGCTCCTCTTGCAGACTTGACAATCATCTCTGATAGACATAAAACTCAGTTATTAGGTTCTCCAGGGAACTGATGTGTATGTATAGACCAAGAACCCCGAGCCATGAGTATATAAATCCACTGAACTACCATGACAGTGTAATTTTGTAGACACCTATTGTTTTACCCTGAAAATTCATCCTTTTCTCCCCCAAAGTATACTCAAATACACAATGCGCCTTATGACTTGAAAGTCTATTTTGGGTATGAATTGAGACATGGACAACTATTATTAGGGGTTTTATGCAATGCTATATTCTTGGCTCAGTCAGTTCCTAGAAACTGGGCTGACTGGCTGTATTGTTGACCCTACATATGGAGACTGTCATCTGCACCTTTCTCCATTTTTTTAAACTCTTAGAATCACAGTATTTGTAGATGCCAGATCCACAGAAATGGATGTTTACAAATGTTTATAATTCATGGGTCCTTCCTTTTCTTTATTTGTGATGAAGCAAAGTCAGGATTTAAGAAAAATATTTTAAATATTAGTTTATGAGGAGAGTTAAGAAAAAGAGAAGCACCCAGAAAGGAAGACAAAATACACCAAGAACATAGGTGTGGAGTTCACAGTGTCACAGAAAGTATGAAACCCCTAATGGTGAGAAGGGCCCCTTTGAGGGAGAGTTGACAGTTCTCGGCTTGAACTGTCAGAATAATCAAAGAACTTCAGCAGCAGTTATAACCTCACAGCACAGCTCACTGTCATAGTCACTTCCTTTTAGAATAGTCAAGCACTTCATTAAACATATCAGATCACCCAGGAGTATTGTGATAGTTGTCATGGAGACCTGCTGTTTGAACTGCTCTTGTAGCAATACTACCTATTTTGGAACAAGAAGTCACAGGGTGCAACTCTGAGGACATCTCCTTCATGTAGGAAAGGTACTAGCCAACCTATGTTGTGAACTGTGAGCCTTTCTTCCATGTATCACTCTTCTACAACTCAGGTAGAAAATAAAAAGGTAAATCACATTCCGGAGGAACTTCACAGTATATGAAACACGGTTTAGAACAGGACTATGCAGTTCTCAAAAGTCAGTTACAAACAAAATGCACAGGCCTGGAGAGATTGCCCAGCAGTTAAGAGCTGAGGGCATTGACTCACAGCAACCACGAGGTGACTCATAACCCTGTATAACCATTTCCAGGAACTGACACCCTCTTCTCATTCCAAGGGGAAGCAGGTAAGGAAATCTACACTGACATACACAGTAATAAAGAACCCATACACATAAAAGAAAAAAAGGTTAAAAACCCAATGGGGTGAGGGGCATAACCCAATTAAGAAGAACAACAATAAAAAGGATTGTTGCAAACACCATACAATAAAACTGTAAAGGCAGGTTAAACATACAAAAGATGTTTAGTAACAGAGAAATTAAAGTAAGATCAATATGGAGATACTCCCACACACCCATTAGAATTGTGACGTCCAAAGAAATGGCTGAACCAGCATCTGTGAAGACATGGCAACTACAATTTGCACAATGCCGAGAGGAGTGTAAAAAAGCATGCAAACTTTGGAAAGCAATTCGGTCACATTTTACAACATTGCAAATATACTTTCCTAAGGCCTAACCATCCCACTCCTAGGAGTATACCCAAAAGACATGAAAACATTTCTGTATAAAGACTTGGGCCTTAAATGTTCAAAGAATCTTAATTTTTAGCCTCAAACTGAAAAGAGCTCAAATGTCTATGAACAGATGAATTACAGCAAGAAACAGAAATGCTAACCAGTAATAAAAAAAAAAGAACTAGCTACTGAGACACACAAATCGTGAGTAATCTAAATTCAGGGGTGTCTTCAGTGTTAGAAAGTGGCTGTTTAAGGGGGGCATCTAACTATGAAGATGCTGACTGACTGTCTTAGTTAGGGTTTTCTATGGCTGCAACAAAATACCATGACCAAAGGACAAGTTGGAGAGGGATGGATTTATTTGGCTTATACTTCCAAATCATTGTTCATCCTTGAAGGAAGTCAGGACAGGAAACCAAATAAGGCAGGAGCTGATGCGAAGGCTATGAAGTGCTGTCTACTGACTGGCTCATCACGGTTTGCTTAGCCTGTTTCTTAGAGAACCCAGGACCAGCATCTCAGAGAACCAGAACCCAGAGTACCCTCAATGGTCCCTACCCATCAACCACTAATTAAGAAAATGCCTCACAACTGGGTCTTGTGGAGACATTTTCTCAATTGAGGTTCATTTCTTTCAGGTAAGTTTAGCTTGCACCAATTTAACTTAAGACTAGTCAGCACACTGATGTTTAAGAATGAAACAAACAAACTGAAATGAGTTCATGGCTTGCAGTACACAAGAGAAAATTGATTTCCTAGCTCTCAACTGTCCAGATGAGGTGGTAAAAAGAATGATTTGTTTTTAATCCTATTTTTTAAACTTAAAGTTTTTAGTTTTTGAGAATTCCATTCGTGAATACTGTATTTTCATGATTTCTGCCCACCTCTCTCCACATCGGCCTCCATATGTCCTTCATTCCCTCTCAAATTCATAACCTCTTCTTTAATTATTATTGTTACAAATCTCTATCTATAAATTTGCTGAGTCCCTTTAGTGTTGCTTGTATGTAGTGTTTGCGTTTGGGTAACATTTTAGGGGGCTTATCCATGGAGATGACTGATTCTCCCCCTCTCAGAAGCTAATGATTTCTGTAGCTTTTAATCTAGGGGTGTGACCTTGTGACATTTCATGCATCTCTGATTTCATTGTGCTGGCCACAGATAAGTGTAACTCAGCTCTCATCACAGAAGCTTCCTTTGCAATAGATGAAATCTATTAACAGAAACCCCAAAACTGATACAGGTGCAGAGAATAAGTGATTATGGGGTGTCCGCCCGCAAATGGTCAAATGTTACACCTACAACACAATTTCTATTTTTTAAACTCAAAAAAGATCATGGTAGAATGGGTGAGCAGATTGTAAGAGCCAGAGGACTTGGACAGATGCTGTGAATGGTGCATTCTAGATATGAGAGAACCCAAGCTGAGATTGCACTTGCTATCCTCCTGCCTCAGCCTGCACAGTGTACAGGTTACATATGTGAGACATCATGTCTGGCTTCAACTATTTTCTTTAGTCAAATGATGAATGATTTAGTGGGTTTTTTTGGGACTCTACAACAGAAGATGAATACAATATTTCTGATGATAATCTCATAGCTAGTATTACTTAACTTCCATATTATTAAAGTATGTTAATGTGTAAAAGGCCTCACGTTCATGACAGAAGCATAGTTTTAGGCAAACTTGATGTAAACAAAGTGTCACAGGGACTGACTTTTTTCTTCATTTTTGCACCATTAAACAAACAGAACTTTCAGTGTTTGACTGCCATTTTTGATATAGTTTAGCTCAGTGAGGGGTATTTTTTGTCCTGTTCACAGCTATTTGTGTTTTTCTTACCAAGTACCCTCAATTGCCCCATCTTAAGGCGTATACTGGGTGTATTTACTGGATATTTTGGAGTTCTGGTTCAACAAGCATTCTGTAAAATGTGACTAAGTGACTAATGGTGCTGCACCAAGGTTGAAGACTTTAGTTTATGACAGAAGGGACACACACAAACACAATTTTTGCTATGTCCATTTTTGCTATGAACACATCAGATACTATTTTCTAATATGAAAGTCAGGTACCTGCCAGAAACTAGCAACAACCTTTCATAATGAACAGGTTTTCAATGACACTGTCAAATCCCCCATAAATAAAATAAATGTCAAATCAGCAGAGAATTAAGATCTATTTATTTTTAAAATCACAAGTAAAAGGGCATCTGATGTTTTACAGACATTCCAACACCTTCAGGAAATGTGAACTCACACCAAAGAGTCTGATAGTCATTTGGGTCTCCATCTGGGCCAGAACACATGTGCACAAACTGCATGCTGAATCACTCCAGTGGAAGAAAACCCTGGTCTCAAATTATTGAAGTTTCTACTATTCGTCTTAACCACAGAGGCTTTGGCAACTTGAAATATCAGCAATTTGGGGTGATCTAGTCACGAAGATCCCATTGTTGGAAGAAACCACAATGTTGACTGCAAGAAAGTGACTCTCAGGCGCAGACAGACTTTAAACTAAACTGTTTCCCACAGAAAACCCAGAACCTTAGAAAACTTTAGGAGCCAAACTAGGAAATGGTTTTACTGGCTCTGATTTGTCTTGTTTTGTTCTCAGTTTCTCCAATATTTAATTATTCTCATTGTTTAATTAATCTGGATGTGTTAAAAATATATTTTAACATTATTTTGAAAACCAAATTATCTCTACCATTTTCCAATTCTTGGTGGCACATGTAACATAGTCCTTTAACATATATTCTGAGAAGAAAGTAAAAGGATAGGTTAGATTTCATCAGGGTGAGTTGACTAATAGGTTTGAGGAAAATGTATATTAAATGCATGTAATTAATTACTAACACTTATGATTCTTTTATTGTTTAAGGTATATATTACTTAACATTCGCCATCCCATTGTATATTTAAAGTAACCTTGTTGTTGCCCCCATAGTATGGAAAAGAAAGCTGAGTCTTAAGGAGGATGCTACCTGCCTAAGGTTGCCCAACTTGGAAAGAGGCAGAAGACAAGATTCAGGATCAGTCTCAACTCTTAATGGCTATACTGCTGTCTTCTCCATTTTCTTATTATGAATGTGTGCCTTTTGTGTTCCTATTTTTCATTACTCTTTCAGTATTGTGTATAACACACTTTGATCATCCACACTGCCCTTTTCTCCACATATTCGTCTTTGTGTCCCTTTTAAAAAGAAAAATAAACACTCATCATGTAAAGTCGATGCTGCTTATTTACTCCTGGAAGTGTGGCCTTTCACTGGAATGCAGTTGACCCATCATGAGAGTCACCCTTGAAGAAATGTGACTTTCCTCATCCCAGCAGCTTCAGGGGCCAGTAGTTCCGCAGCCGAGCATGTAACCTTGTGCTCACCTTCCCTTTTCACTCTGGGACATAGTCTGACCTGAGCCTTTCTGCTTCTACTGTTCATCTATGCAGGGTATAAGCATGCTATATGTACTTTGCTTAAAACATAGGCAGTTCCTTCTCTCCGTTTTTGAAAATTATCCTTCTTTCTGTTGGGACAGAGTGACAGCCAGCGTAGTGCCTGGAGAGAGACCCCCCAGAGCCACACGGCCATGACTGAATCCCGGTATCTCCACTTCCAGAGATGGACCCTGGATGGCTCACATGAGTTCCATTCCCTGTTTCACTTCTGAACCATAGAGGTATGTTGAAGAAATTAAATTGCTAAATATTTGTAAAACCTCAAGAGCGTCTAGTAGATAGCACATGGTTTCAGGTGTTATCATTAGGCTTAGGCATGTTTGTAGACAGCAAATTCAAAGTCAGTAATATCTTACAAATATGCTGTGCCAACTGAGCCACCCAAATGGTGCAGCCTTTTCAGGAGGGTAGGTGCAATAACAAAGAGCTTGTTGTAGCTGTGGTGCAGAGAAAGCCTTGCTCAGAGCAAGACACAGTGAGCAAGTGATGGTGCATGCTACCAACTAATAAGCTTCTAACTCAAACTCTGACCTCCTTGTCCCCTTCTCATATGAAATGCATGCTCATGACATAGTTCTTCCATTCTGAACTTTATCTTACATTTCAGCAGCTTTTGGGGGCATCTCAGTTGATACTGTTCAAATTTCCTGCCAGCCAAGTAGCACTAATATCTGCATTTCCCCTCTACTCCCTCCATAATGTTTCGGGGCTTTCTTCACTGAAGAGGCACTTCCAGATTTGGGGTGGAAATTGAAACTGTGGAGCAGCTCTGGGGGCAGTAAGGCCAGGAGCACAGGAGGACTCATTAATCAGACCCAGAGCTGCCACCAGTGAGGACTCTGGGAAGTGGGGCGCATTCTTTCCACAGGCTGGATGTGGAAGGGCTTGGCCTCTCTCTTTTCTCTTTCCTGTGGTGCCTCGAAAAAATGTGCAAGCTCTGGCTCCCTGCCAGGGGTGCGATTTCTTTGTTCAAGAGAAAGTGTAAAGTATTTTCACGTTAAATGAAGGACTCTACTAGGCATCTCCAGGAATCTGTCCTTTGAGGGCTTGTTAAAATTCAACAAAGACCAATTATACTTGAAAGAGAAGTTCTTCTTCCTTTGCTGGCGTGCCTTGTGGGTTTTTTGGTTCTTTTTGCAGTTCCACATGATTCTGTCCCCCTTTGTAGAATGCCAAATTCATTCTTCTTCCCTCAAGAACCAGTGTCTTATATTTAGTCCCATCTGTGTTTTTGTTATTCATATTGTTAGACACATGAATTGATTTTAATTGATGGATCCAAATATCTGCTTTTAATGTTCAAAATCACAGGACATTTATCTAGAAGGTAGGTTTTACTGATTGTCTACTTGAAACTGTGTCAGCTATCACCTCAGAATAGTTCTAATTATACACTTGACTCTGTAGTTTTGCATATGTATATGTGAGTGATATTATTGCTGGAGGGTTCATACTTAATACCAAAATAATGCTTAAGCGAGTTCATATCCTTGCTATTTCTGCTTTGCCAACCTACCTGGGGTAAAGCCACTTTTATGTGACTGACCAATCAGCTTGTGTACTGCAAAACAGGGAATGCCAATAATGCCATCCATAAGCTTTTTTTTAATCTTCAAAGTTGGTTGAGCACACCTTTTCTGAGAGTTTGAAGTAAAAAAAATCAACAATAAAACTGAAAAATATATTCACCGAAACCTATTACCATCCATCCATCCATCCATCCAACCATCCGTCTACCTATTCATCCATCTATCCACCCACCCACAATCCATTCATCCATCCATCATCTACCCGTCCATCATCCATCCATCCATCCACCCACCCACACCTCCATCTATCCACTCACGCATCCACCCACACATCCATACATACATCTATTCACCCACACATCCATCCATTCACATATCCATCCATCCATCCATCCATCCATCCATCCATCCATCCATCCATCCATCCATCCATCCATGCATTCATGCATCTATCCAATCAGCAGGTTAGTTATCATCCAAGAAAATCTATTTATGAGCCGAGTATAGAAAGTTGAGACCGGCACCTGTTCTCTGTTGGGGACACGGTTCCCCTGGGGTGCTCTCCTTAGGTGCCTCTTTTCACTATCACTCTGCTGCCCCAGCATGGAGATGGGACAAATATGCTTTTCCCTCAGAATGCTGCGTGATCTTTCATGCATGAATCCTTGCAGCTTCGATGCTCATGCTGTAAGACTCACTTGCTCTCATTTGCTGATCTCCAGATTGCTATTATGTTTTCCTACAATAGTTTATTTCTTTCATAAAATTTCTCTTTCAAATAATCCCTGACTCACATCTTGGTGACTTCCACCATCTCTGTTGTTGCTCTTTTCTGTTTGGTTGCTTAGTTTTCTGACCTCCTCAGTTCCAAATGATCACTTTCCATCTGTGTGAGACGAGCAGCCTGTGTCATCAGCTCTTAGCAGCTCCAAACAGCTTAGCTGTAGGCATTTTCTCCACAAAACTACCTTTGGCGTTTCTTGTCCATGTCTCCTTATATCGCAGAAAACTGAAGTCAATTGATATAATGCCTTTCATTGTTCCTAACCACATCTATATAACCCTTTATTTACTCACCTGGCATTTCATGATCCATTATTGTAGTAACTCTCCTTGAGGTATGTCTGTCTCCTGGAATTTCCTTCCTGGTTTAAACTGTGATTAAATCCACATCTCTACCTACTCCATATTTGCTTCCATTCAGATAAAAGCGGCTGCAGAAAACACAACCATAATGATTGTCTTGCTTTAAATTTATGAGCTCTAGTCTCAATGGGGCTCTTAATGCTGCCTGAAGTCATATTTCCCCTGTCTACTTCTTTATCCAGACCCCTGAAAAAATTTCCTATCTTTCTCCCTTCCTCAAGCCTCTAGTTGGTTTCCTCCTAACTTGTGGTGATGACCTTGCTTATCAACAAAATAAAGACAATCAGAAAGCTCTTCCTTAATTACTTAGAATAATATGATAACTAAGGACCTGCAAGGGTTTATTACTTGGACTAAGGCTGTCTTATGGGGCTTCCAATCCACAGACAAGTCCTCCATTTGGCAGAATGATTGCTTTTTCTTCCTCTAAACATATCCCCATGTCTCTTGTATCATTTTTCCTTTGTTCTACTGGATCATTTATATCAACCTACAAACCTACCTTTATTTCTCCCATGTGGAAAAGGAGTTTATTGGACCTATCCCTGCTAGTTACCACTGATTTTCTGATCTTTTACAGAAGAACCTCTCAGAACACTGTCTAAATTAACTATGCCCAATTCCTCTGTTATCTCCTTTCTTGAATCTTAAACCCTTATGAACCAGGCTTCTGAATATGCCACTCTCGTGAAATATTCTTTAAAAAGACACTAATGGCCTCCACGGTGCTGTACTCAGTGGTTAGCTCCTGTTTACATCTCACTCGATCCATAATTGGAATTTGATAGCACTCCTGAATTATTTCTCTGTGATAGTCTCCTTCTATAGTTCTGCACTACCATGTTCTGCAGCTCTTAAAAATACTTACTGGTTAATACTTCTTGGGTTCATTGAGGGAAGCTTGTTAATCTCTCAGACCACAAATCCCCAGAACACCCCAAGCCTCAGCCCTGGGGCCCTCTCCTTTCTACTCTTACTATTCTGGCAATCAACTGTTTTTCATAATTTCAGAAGGTCCCTTTTTTATTCAAACCTCCAAGGTGGATACTTCTGACTTAAGGATCTTTCTATTTTGCATTTCTTTGGTTTGCTATACCATGCGCACCTGATACTTAAGAAGTTTAAAATTACACTCCAAGTCCTATATTTCTCTGCACACCTACTCCTCGGAGTCTCCATACTCTTGCTTAATGGTACCCTATGCTCTCATTCTTTTCTCGGCCCCAAATTTCTGGACCCTTTCTTATGACCTGTTTCCAATCTGTCACCAAGCTCTGGTCATTCAAAGATGCATATGTAATACAAACCATCTGTCCTCTTTCTTGTGGGTATTTGCTCATTCCTGGTCCTTTCCATCTTGTAGCTGATGCTTTCTCTCATTTGGTCTTTGCAGTTCCAGCAGTTGATTATCAACAGCAGGCTTATGAAGAGTAAACCTCTCCGGGTCATTCTTCAGCAAGAGTTCTCCAATGGTCACTCATCCTTTTCAATGTAGCGACCAACATTCATGCATTGCTCCACAGTCTAGTCTGCTTGTGGCATAGTGGCTGCCTCCTGTTAGCTGCTTTCTTTGGTTTCCTTGGCAACTTGGCTCTTCCTCTCACACTGCACCTATCACCCGCCTCATAGACTCTGAAACAGAACAACATTCTATCATAAATCTGCGACTGCATTGTGTTTCTCTTCATAGATGTGCTTATTTTTCTCAGGGAAATATTTTCTGGCTATTATACCTGAAATCCTATCTATTTTGAGATATTCCTCACTGCAGTTTTTCTATAATACCCATTAGTGTCTAGCTTACTAAACATTTTGCTAGCTTGTTCTATCTGTTATAAGTAACTATCCTTTCCCTGTGTAAATATGCTCCTTTCTGTTTTCTTAAGATGGACACATAGCTGGAATTTAACAGATATCTTTTTAGTGAGTCACTGGATGATGAATGAGTATGACTGTCATCCTGATTTTTCAGGTGACCAAAGTTGTTGTTATGATATTAGCCATCGGAGGAGGGGAAGGAGAATTATCTCTAAAGGTTTCAATAGGATGACATTGAAATAAAAGATCCTACTTGAGAAAAATGCCAGTATAGTCTAAGACATAGATTAAAAAAATGCCAGATTCTTTGCTGTATTTACAGTGGAAGAGATTCCATGAGAATGGCTTACTGTTAAGAATATCTGTTCTCCAAAAGAGCTCATGGAATGTGGAAATCCTATGCATCTCCACATCTCAACAGTGGGACACCAGTTTACAGAGAAGAGAAAATTCACGAGGCTCTACCAGGAACAATAAAAACAGAGAGGAATGATTTTGAAAATTAGAATTGGACAGCCTAATATTTATGGCCACTAAGAAGTGCCCCATGAGATGAAGATCGGAATGCAATGGTACAGATTTTGCACTACAGTGCTGGAGAACTCCACCAGTCCCTGCGATGGTCTTTTTACTGCAATCAGTGATTAGTGCTCCACCTCCCCATGCTGTTTCTGTGGCTCACAGTTAATCAACCTGTGCTTCTGCTTCCTCCCCCATCAGTAACTACCGTGTTACTTCAGAATGCCCCGTCTTTCTCTCAGGGAACAAAAAGCAAGCAGAGACAGCTTGAAGAATTCCAAATGCTGTCAAAAACCTCAGACTAAATTAGCAGAAGGAGGAAAAGGGAAGTGGAAAAGCACAGACACATGAGTTCACTGGCCTGGGTTTTTTATCCTACCTACACTTGGGGCCACGTTAGTGGCCTTGCTTTCATGCCAGAAGCAGCACAAGTCATAATTAGAATATGGAATACTGCAGAAAAGGGGGAATGGACCCCATCTGTACAGCCACGCTAACTACAAGTCCAGAACCTGTTTTACAGCGGAGGCACAAAGACTGCATTAATACATGTGGTTAGTTCCTTTTCTATACATACTGTAGATTCATTGTGGCTGCTCCTCCTAGGTGGAGCAGATGCAGACATACAATATCTCGTTCTCTTTTTGTTGTTGCAGTTCCTTTCTGGCCAGATGCAGCAAACCCTTTCCTAAGCCACTCTGTCTGTACTGCTCTGCACACTGACACCCATCAGCTTGCAAGTGAGCGGGGCTGTCAGCGCGGGATATTTTCTTCTCCATTGTCACTGGTCTAATGACATCCTCTGGTTTATGTGCTTTTCTCTCCAACACCGCTGTAAGCTAGAATAACTCACTCAGCCTGGGTGTTAGGTACCTCTCCTATAATTCATGCCAACTGAAGGAAATCCCTGGACTTAAGGACAAACGGTGCAGCATATGTACTGAATACAGGCAGTCTCCATGTGTAAATGTTCCTTTTAATGTAATGAAACTAAACATCTCTCTGTGCGTGCTGCTTTTTGCAGATACAGAAGTAATTAGGGATGGGTTGCCCAGCACAACTGCATCATTGTTCCTAAAAGTCACCTTGGAAGTAAGGAGACTTGTCTAGATTTAGATTGAATTCAGATTCTAACTTATTATGGAAGTTTAATAATTGATAGTTAATTATGACTTAAACACAAGTGTTGATTGAATCATAATATTAATGGTTCCCTTTGGCCATAGTCTTTTAGACAACACTACTTTACCCAGTCCGGGTAACAAGTTTAGATAGAAAGTTTATGTCAATATCAGCATGAAAACAAAACACTCATATTTTTATGAACCATTAGGGTTAAACACAGAGTAGGTGTGCAAAAATAGAATTTGCTTGCATTTTGCAGTCTTGTTAGATTTTGTTTTGGTAGATAGAGCTGACCGTGGCTTCCTCAAAAGACCTATCTTTAAAACTTGATCTTTAATTTTTTTGTCTTACTTGGGTCAGGCCATGAGAATCAGAGAAGAACAGCTTTAAGTTCTTATCAGTAGGCTCCAGGTGAAAAGGCCTCAATACACACACACACACACACACACACACACACACACACACACACACACACACACATAGTAAATGTAAAGGCCTCTCTCTCTCTATATATATATTGAAGCCTTTACATTTTTACCTTCAATAATGATGTTTTTTAAAAATTTTTCTTTGTTTGTAAAAAAGAGTTTTAATATATATATTAAAATGAGATTTCTTTAATCTGATGATTTTATAATGGGATTTTTTTCTTTAATCCCAGGAAGAGACTAACTTACAGTTGCTACCCTACTGTTAGGGCTGTCTGAGAAAAGGGAACATCAATTGAGAAAATGCCTCCATCTGATTGGTCTCTGGGACATTGTCTTGATTAGTGATTGATATTGGAAGGCCTAGACCATTGTAGGTGGTGCCAACCCTTGGCATGTACTCAACATGAGCCTCAAGCCGGTAAGTGCTGTTCCTCCATTTCTCTGCTTTGGTTTCTGCCTTCAGTTTCTACCCCAACTGCCCTCTGGGATAGGCTGTAAGATGAAACAAATCTTTCTCCCAGAAGTGGCTTCTGGTCATAGTGTCTTTTTAATCACAGTAATAAAAAGCAAACTAGAAAAAGCTTTATGAATCCCTTAGTAATTAGGGCACACTGTTGTCAGCATATGTAGAAGAGTTGGATAAGAAGCTAATGAAGGGGAGAAGAGATGCTATTAAACACACAGCATTGTAAGTGCGCTTATAAGTGCACAAGTACGTCAGGAGAATCAGTTTTTCAATCCAAGTATGTTGGTGTTTTCTAATATGTCAGAAACAGTTTATAGCATTTAGCAATGTTCGCTTCCACGTAAAATAGCCATGCAAGTCTCCTGGTGTAGAGTAGAACCATACTCAATCCTCCTTCGTGATTGGTCCCTAGAAATAAATTGCTCAGGGTAAAGAGTTGAGGTAGAAAGCTGTATGATAATCTGACAGATATATCTTTCTGATATGCTACTTTCTTAGTCTCCAAGCAAAGAAGTGTTGACTCTGGTTCTGGTTCCTGCTCTGCAGCTCTGTTTCCTGAATTGAGAGCCCCGGGTCTGGCTCTTCTTCATTCGGGTGGGTTCGTGTTCCTAGATCAGAGCACTTCCGTAGCTCCTAGCCTCACGCTGGCTTGCTGGACCAAGCTCTGTTCCACTTGTGGTCAGTGAGCCTAAACCCTGGAGAATTTCCTTTCCCACCCGAGCTGCCCACCCAGGTTGGAAGCCTGAACTTAGCACTCAGTTTCATAGTCACTTTTGTGATTTTCCAGTTGCTTTTGCCTTGCTCTGGTTTTCATTCATCGGAACCCAGCGTGGTTTTCCCTCAGCTGACTTCTGTGTTGTTCTAGGCATTAATATCATTGTCAGCACAGTTGTGTGAACAAGTTTTATTGGTTATTTTGGGCGGCTTTTGCCAGTAGGAAGACTAAGTCTATAACAGCAATCAAGAGCCTTAGAGGGCTATTCATTTCATAGTTGTCACTAGCCAGGTCTGCTGAAGAGGTTCTCAGCTTGCTCTTTGGAATGTTTACTGTTTTCTGACTGAAAGCGTTACTAGAACTTCAATGAAAGCAGAGAAAAGCAAAACCCTTCACCTGCAAGCTCATTATTCAGTGGCAAAGGCAACTAAATTTTGGTGTTACTTTGAACTATTTTCCTGTGAGCAGTTATGTAAGTTGTCTGCACAAAGCACACCGGGGACTGAAATCTTGTTTTCAACTGGGATTGCAGTATATGCACACTTTCATGCTTAGCTTTTCAGTTTACCATCAGGCCACAAAAAATCTCCAACTATCCTAATGAACAGTTCTCACACAGCCTGATTTCTAATGGCTAAAAGCAGTTCCTCAGGTGGATGGATTGTGTTGACATATACAAACCACTCAGTGTTTTTCTTAGCAAAGCATGCAGATTGAGTCTACATATGCACCCATTTGTGTGTATATAATTATTTACTTAAGAAAAGTTTCTAGGATTAAGTTCTCTGGGTCAAAATGAAGAGAAAACGGCAGGAAAACTTTTAAGTCTCTCGCTTGACTGCTCCTGCTTTTTGCTTAAAAGTTTTAGCGGTCGCGTTTCCTACCTTTCACGGCATTGATTTAGCGGTCGCATTTCCTACCTTTTACGGCATTGATAGCTGCTGTGTTAAATCATTGTTAACACTGAGATTAATTGCTTTTGAGGATGTTTCCTAATTTCTTTCAGTGAAGGTTATTAAATTCTTTCTATGGCTTTCCTGGTCATGTAAAACTCTTCCCCAGAGTAAGTTGTGCAATGTTTTGCCCGTTCACCTATTATATTTTATGTAATTTCACTCGCCCTCTAGGGAGCTCTCTGTGCAGCTCCTATATCTTATGTGTTCATATATATCTTTCTCTCTTTCTACCTTGCTATGCTTTGCTTCATTTTATTTTTCATTTCATTTTATTCTATTTTATTTTTTGCTTAAGATATTTAGATACTTATGCCACACAACCCACAAGAATAGGCCATATAATATACTACAGTACTATCGTTCATGAAAATAAAGGAAAACCTATCATCATTATGTTCTGGCTTTAGATTATCATTTTAAGAAATAATTATTGGATACCTTAATTAAAATTTTATCCTAGTTTTTCTTACAAGTTTAGTTCTGCCAACTTTTGAAAAGGATGCAATTCATTCAAATATTTAAATGTAGTCCAAAATTTATTTATTGATAATTAAATTTGTATCATTTTCTGTATATTTAATTTAATAAGTTAAAATTTATTAGAACATAACTATTTCTGTTCTGTCAAATAACATTTGTTTCATAATTCAGATCTAGTAACTTAAATTGTGTCTGAAGAGAGGCGTCACATTGAAAGGTACGATGTTTTGATCATAGGTTGTATCACTTGTTAATACAACCTATTTTACTTCTCAGTTTTAAAACATATACCCTTCATATGAACCATCTGCCATTGGACTTTTTTGACTGCTTTTGAGATTTTTATTGTTGTCATTAGTTTGTCACATTTTGGTAAAATTTTGCCTTTCATTGTGTTTTAATTGGCTTTCAATGATTAAAAATGTATCGGCCCCACTTGTACACAAATAAACATTAAATATTGTTAGTATGAGAACTAATATACTGCAGATCCGAGAGACTAGTAACCTATTATTGATTGAAAGCTTTCCAAAGAAGATCATTTGGATAGTACCTATACAAAGAAGAAGCCAGAGCATTAGGTCAATGGTAGGTCCTCAAATGCGAGAATTACTATTGTCAGTCCTGAGCAGCACGTTGGACACTCGTTCTCCAGTGGGCCGTGACAAGGGCTGCTGGGGCTGCTCTGAATTTCATGCTTCTGAAATTCTGTATTTTACACATAACTCTCTGATTACACCAAAAGGTATTTTACACAGAATGAGACCTTTAACTCTCATTTAGTACATGGCTAAATCAATGGACAAATAAATAAGAATACTGGCCAGGCTTAATACAATCCAATAATTCAGTTGTGTGATGTTTTCGGTCAACATCTTCCTCTAGTTTTTCTGTCTACAGTGTTACAAGTTTCTGCATTCTTGTATCTTTTTTGTTTGATTTCTTATTTTTTTTTCTGCCATATTCTATGGTATTTTTAAGACTAACAGGAGAGATAAAAATATAATTGCATCATTTCTCCCTTTTCTTTCCTCTGTCCAATCCTTCTCCTGTGCTTTTCCATGTTCTCCCTCAGGTTTGTGACCTCTTTTTTCCTAATTGTTGCTGTTGTGCTGGTGGTGGTGATGGAGGTAATGGTGGTGATGGCGACGGTGGTGGTAAGGGTGATGGTGGTGGTGATAGTGGTTATGGTGGTGATGGTAGTGGTTGTATAGTGGTGCTGCTGCTGGTGATGGTGGTAAGGGTGGTGGTAGTGGTGGTGGTGATGGTGGTGGTAATGGTGATGGTGGTGGTGATGGTGGTTATGGTGGTGATGGTAGTGGTTGTACAGTGGTGCTGCTGCTGGTGATGGTGGTAAGGGTGGTGGTGATGGTGGTGGTAATAGTGGTGATGGTGGTGGTGATAGTGGTGCTGGTGATAATTATGGTGGTAATGGTGGTGGTTATCGTGGTGTGTTGTTGTTGGTGGTTGTGCTGGTGTTTGTGGTTATGGTGATGATGGTAGTGGTTATGGTGGTGTGGTGGTGGTTGTGGTGGTGGTGATGATGGTGATGGTGATGATGGTAATGTGGTGGTGGTGGTAGCAGTGGTGTGTGTTTATTCCTAAATATACGAATACAGTCTGTTAAAACTGTATAATGTTTTCTGTGTTGATTTTAGTGCTGAGCACATTGTATGGGAACCCCTCGGGGGGGATGGATATTCCTAGAAAAGCCTATTTCATTGATCTTAGCATTCCCTAGCTGTTTGCAGTTCTTTGTCTATGGGTGAGACTCCATGAGATTAGAAAAATTAAAAGTGTATTCGAATGGGGAGGCCCTCACAAAGCAATAAGTTAAAACATTGATCATCAATGTCAAAATAATAGACTGGCAAGTGGATATTTTGAGATATTCATTGCCTGATTATCTCTATAATATCATCACAATTAGTTTCAGTATGTTGGGTTGATAATTTCTTTCTTTCCAGAATTCTGAGGGCATGGATTTTACTGGTTTTTCTTTTATTACTAATAAGCAGAGAAAGGTATTTTCACTCCTGGTTTTACATGCACCGCCCAAAATCCTCTTGTATAATCCTGCAGACTATCATGCTTTATCAAAATTATGAACCAGGATTTCACAATGACATACCTCAGTGAAGAATTCCTTTGGTCTTCAATCTTGGACAATAAATGATCATTTTAACTTAGAATTTTAAGACTTTACTTATTTAAAACATTCTTAATTATATCATTGGTGGTTTTTATTTTCTTGTTCATTCTTTCTTTGAATGTTCTTATTTATTCTGATATCAAATATTTTCCATTGATGCAGTTTTCATGGATGTTCTCATTTTAAATCATTTTATTATTTCCAAGCAATTTTATTCTTTAATGCAGTGTTCCTCCTCAAGAAATGTTGAAAATTCTCTTCATTGTTCTTTATTTTAAAAATTGTTAATTCTCCAGACCTGGATGTATCATCTTCTATATCACTATTTGCTTATTAATAATATATTTTTTCCTCTTCTTTTTCCATAAATTTATCTTTTTCCACACAAATTTTATTTTTCTAGTTGCCATCTTTCTTGTGAGAAGCTTTCCAACAACACTTGCTAATTGAGGGTTCCTACTGTGTTTCTGACAATTTCTCCTCATGGGGATGGCACCCACTGAGTGAGATTCACCCGCAAGTTCCTTGATTATGAATTGTTGGGTCTCTGTCCCTATCAGAGCTGTCCTGAGGCTGGCCAGATCTCACGGAAGCATTACTTAAGTCTGTCCACATGCTGCGACCTCACTATAGCATTTTATTGAGCAGGCAGAGAAAGTGGAACAGGACGTTCCATTGTGCAGTTTTGCTGGCAGCATTTAGGTCTTCCTGTTTTGCTATGTGCCTACCTGCTTTGCAATAGCATATCTGCTCTTATTATTCCCTAGTTTCTCTTAGTAGAGACTGAATCTGTGGTTTCATATTTCCCATCAATTAATGCATGTGGATGCACTGGATGAGGGAGTGGCGGCCAGAAAGAGGGCACGGCAGGGCGAGTGCAAGCAGACAAGTGCTCCCCAGTGCTCTCTGTAATTCCTCTCTCAGAGGTGTTCAGATTCACATTTCCTTGAAGACTAAGGATGTTGCACAATTCCTTAAATGTCTTTTGGTCATCTGAGATTCTTCTGTTGAGAATTCTCGGTTTAGATCTGTACCCCATTTTTTAATTGGATTATTTTGTGTTTTGATGTCTAGTTTCTTGAGTTCTTTAGATATTTTGGAGATCAGATCTCTGTCAGATGTGGGGTTGGTGAGGATCTTTCCCCATTCTGTAGGCTGCCGTTTTGTCTTATTTACCGTGTCCTTTGCCTTACAGAAGCTTTCCAGTTTCAGGAGATACCACTTATTGATTGTTGGTCTTAGTATCTGTGCTACAGGTGTTATATTTAGGAAGTGGTGTCCTGTGTCAATGCATTTGAGACTACTTGCCACTTTCTCTTCAGTGTAACTGGATTTATGTTGAGGTCTTTGATCTACTTGAACTTGAGTTTTGTGCATGATGATAGATATGGATCTATTTGCAACTCTTATAAAACTGTCAGAATGGCTAAGATAAAAAAAAAACTGAGGATAGCTTATGTTTGAGAGGATGTGGGGTAAAGGGAACTCTCCTCCACTGCTGGTGGGAGTGCAAAGCTGTACAGACACTTTGGAAATCAGTATGGCGATTTCCCAGAAAATTGAGAATCAATCTACCCCAAGGCCCACTAATACCACTTTTGGGTATATGCCCAAAGGATGCTCAGTCATACTACGTTCATAACAACATTATTTGTAATAGCCAGAATCTGGAAACAACCTAGATGCCCTTCATTTGAAGAATGGATAAAGAAAATGTGGTACATTTATAAAATGGAGTATTACTCAGCTGTAAAAACTATGACATCATGAAATTTTCAGGAAAATCAATGGAACTAAAAAAAAAAAATCATCCTCAGTGAGGTAACCCAGACCCAGAAAGAAAAACAGGGCATATACTCACTCATAAGCAGATACTAGATGTAATGCTAAGGATAACTAGATTACAATTATAGCTCCAGAGAAGCTAGAAAACAAGAAGATCCCTAAGAAGAATACATGAGTAGCCCTGGGAAATATATATGACATCACCTGGGCCACCTGTTTTCAGGGCCGTAGAGGGGAGGGAATGGGGGATGAGAATATTAAAGAAAGGGATGGTTAAGTTAGCAGAGGGACAGAGCAGGAGAGCAATGAAAGAGATATCTTGATAGGGTGGTGTGGGAATTCCTTCTGTATATGTGTTGCTTATATTGGTTAATAAAGAAGCTGCTTTTGGCCGATGGCTTAACAGAATATAGCCAGGGTGGAAGAGAAAGAGAGTGACAGAATCAATGAGAAGCCATGTAGCCGCCACCAGAGACAGATGCCTCTGCTGGAGCCAACTAAAAATGTGCTGGTAGGCCACGACCTTGTGGTGATGCACAGATTAATGGAGATGGGTTAGTTTAGGATATAGGAGCAAGATAGAAATATGCTTAAGCTATTGACCAAACAGTATTGCAAATAATATGGTTTGTGTGTGATTATTTCATGATCTGGGTGGCCAGGAACAAACACGTGACCTCTCCCAACAATAGGGGGACCCATTATGTAGTTAGGGAGCAACCTGGTACTAGAGAAATTCCCAGGAACCCCAAACGATGACCCCAGCTATGACTTCTAGAAGTAGCGGAGAGGGTGCCTGAACTGGCATTCCCCTGTAATCAGAATGGTAAATACCCTAACTGTCATCATAGAACCTTCTTCCAGTAACTGATGGAAGCAGATGCAGAAATCCAAGCCAAGCACCAGGCTGAGCTCCAGGAGTCCAGTGGAAGAGAGGGAGAAGGGATTATATGAACAAGGGGTGGGTCAAGAACATGATGGGGAAACCTACAAAGACAGATGAACCAAACTAGCCAGAATTCACGACCTCTAGACGGAAAGCTGTGGGGCCTGCATAACAAGGCCCCTGAAGGTGGGTGACAGTTGTGTAGCTTGGTCTGTCTCTCTTTTTAAATTCAGTCATCTCTGGTTCTACATTTAATTTCATGTGGATAGTAAAGAAGGACTAGGACACTTGCTTTGGATCTTACAATTTACAGGGTTTTATTAAATACTGCAATAAAGGTTATAGACCCTGTTTCTTGTGGGTGTCAAAGTTTCTCATCCCGGATGGCTGTCCTTTGACTGGATCCCTTGTGAATGGCTGCACTTGGCAGTGCTGTCTTGCAAACAGTGCTCGCATGTGGTACAGCCACAGCGGGAGGTGATCAGCCAAGACAAACTGGGGTGGAGATGAGAGCCTGTCAGACCGAAGGGCTCTTGTTCAACTTGAAGTTGAATGAGGACTGCCTGGGACAAAACCAGAGCTTGAGACAAATTAAGAAAATAAAATATTTGCAAATTTACTCTTGGAATAATAGGAGACTTCGAGGTCTGGCTTTTAACCAGAGCCTGGAATTGGTGGCTCTTTAGTCTAAATGAAAGAGTTATTGCAAATTTAATAAACATGGCCAAGTCAAATTCAAAGAAAGAATATGACTCATTCTTAAACTTTTAGTTTTCTGAGAACAGAGGATACAATTTTCTAGTAACATAATTTTAATGATATTCATAGCAGAGTTTTTTCCAACTTTCAAAACATTTTGACAATTAAACTTAGAGTACTCATAAACAGTTTATAAAGAAAATTGACCATGTTGTGTCAGAAAATAAAAAAGGTTAACAGAATTACTATGCAATTAAATATGTAGTCTCTCTGCTTTAATGTATTCATGTGTAATTGGAATTATTATACTTACTTCACACAATAATGTGTGCTTCATACTAAACCGCTTAGATGTTACCAGTTGCCACTGATATTTATTATATTGTTCATATTTAATAGTCTCTACTATATGCTAGTATTATAAACAATTGATAAATTTGAAGTTTCCTAATATGTTAGTCACAACTAAGTTGAAATTAGCCAAATCACTAAAAGTTTTTCTCCATTCTATTGAGTAGAATTGTAGTTGGTGCAGTCTTTGGACCTTCTTATTGTTAGACACAGCATTCGAAAGTTAAGCTGATTTATAAAGTGATGTGTGTCATTTTTAGGCTTCCTAGTCTTGCTTTAACTTGGACATGGTGGCCACACCGTGGAAGGAAGGCGTGTTGATTACGATTTATTTCATTGCTTTGTTCATTTAGCAGAAGAGTAGTAGGTTTTCCCCAGGGTCTGTAATCTGTCTACTTAATCATGGATCTTATATTCTTGGCCTCATTAACAGTGTAGGTATGAGTTCCATTTCTTTTATATCGAGACTCACATCCAATCAAAAAATGAACTGTCCATGCACACATGCATGAACATACACATATGTATATGTAACTTACATGCTGAGCAATTAGCTTGGCAGATATGGCCACTATCCCCTCAGTCTTTATCTGATGCTGTTCTCATTCTGCCAGAATGTCTCGGAATGGCTGAGAGAAAAGTGGCGGAGAAGGATAAAATGAGGTGTGAGCAGCTCCATCACCGCTCTGAAGATGGAAGATGAGTATTCTTCCTGGCTTTGCCCATCCTTTGGTCACTGCTAACAGCTTTTGCTATTCCTTGGCATCTTAGTTCTGGTTTCTATTGCTTTGATGAAACATCAAAACCAAAAAGCAAGTTGGGGAAGAAAGGATTTATTCAGCTTACAGTTCTGCAGCACTGTTCTTCAGTGAGTGAAGTCATGGAAGGAACTCAAATAGGCAAGGATCCTGCAGGCAGAAGCTGATGCAGAGCCCACGAAAGAGTGATCCTTTCTGGCTGGCTTCCTCTGTCTTGCTGAGCCCACTTCCTAGAATGGGGGCTCCCATTACAGGCTGGGAGCTCTCTCATCAATCACTAACTGAGAAAATGCTTTAAAGCTGGGTCTTACGGGGGCATTTTCTCAACTGAGGCTCCTTCCTTTCAGATTGCTCTAGCTTGTCAAGTTGAAATAAAACTAGTGAGGACAGTGACATTTATGTTTGATGCATTATATGTAAACTTCATTATATATAAGTGAATGTGGTGTGTGTGTGTGTGTGTGTGTGTGTGTGTGTGAGAGAGAGAGAGAGAGAGAGAGAGAGATTCCCAGTTTCCCACATGTATTGTTGAGTCTTAGCATTTCTTCACATGCATGTAAGGGTAAGTACATGTTAGTTAATCCTGGGTACTGAGATTGAGTTTTTCTACAGTGGCAATGATAATAATTATTTTTTCCTGTTTGAAGAGGTGCAAATATTTTAATCAAATTATCAATATGCTTCCCAATGTAAAGTGGTTTTTAGAGACATGAAGGAGTTACCCGCTTGCATTAATTTTTCAGAAGTAATTTATAGAAGAATTCAGTCACAGAACTTAAAGTTGTTCCTCAAGCTACATCACTCTCTCTTCTTATAGAAAAACACTGCCCAGACTTCCTATTAAATGAAATCTTTTCTAAAGGAAGGTGAGTGGCGTCAGTTTCCCAACAATGGAAATATCACCTGGAATGCTGTTTGATAGACAAGCTGTAATATATTATTGCTATACTGATGTTGCACATGGAAAATGAGAATTCCATTACATTTAAACAAATAAAATACACTGAATATGCTACAATAGTATTCAAAACATAGGGTTTGAATTAGAACTTTAGGTGGAACACAGAAATACACAAAAATTATTCTCTAAGATATGTATATGTGTAAACAGATCCATGTTTAACACATACATAGTATATGTAAATTATGTTTATGAAGTCTTTCTTAATCTTTAAACATCAATCTATGTATTATATAGTTTACATGAGAGATTATAAGAAAAATCATTTAATACTCTAAAATAATTCAGTATTCATAGATTATCAACTTACCTTTTATATATGTAGTTTTCAACTTGTTATAAATGATTTTTGGTCATTAATGTGAGTTGCTATGAAATGCCATTTTCTTAGATGACATTTTCTTTTAGATTATATTATAAACCATATACATTTGAAGATTACATGTACAAAATAATCCATTAACAATAGCTGAGATAGACGATGTCTTACTGAGGGTTTCTATTCCCGTGCTAAACACCACATGGTGGTTTGAAAGAGAATGACCCCCTATTTGCTCATATATTTGAATGCTTGGTTCATAGTTGGTAGAACTGCTTAGGGAAAGATTAGGAGATGGCGCCTTATTGACGGAGGTCTGTCTGCCCCCCATCAAAGGAAGTATGGGTGGGAGAGATAGACCACACCCTGGCGGCAGGAACTGATGCAATAGAGTAGTGTTGCTTGCTGTCCTGCTCTTCATGCCTTCCTATAGCACCCAGGACCACTAGCCTGAGCTGCGCTTCCCACTGTATCTGGGCTCTACTGCATCATCACCAATAAAGAAAAATGCATCACAGTCTTGCCTACAGGCCAATACGGTGGAAACAGTTCTCAATTTACATTCCTTCTTCGAAAATGTATCTAGCTTGTGACAGGTTGACATGAAACTAGCAAATGAAGATGACTTGATAATTTTTATCTACATTACCATTAACCCTGCATTCATACATTGTCAGAGATACCACCAGTTGTTTTTGTACACATCTGGGTAAGATTATGCACTCTGTGTTTCATTGTGATGGATGTAACAGTATTACATGTTACCTCAGTCCCTGACCATGACTACAGATAAAATATTTTGAGTATCAAAGGATTGAATTTCACAACTTGCCATCTCAGGCATAAATACATACCATACTATATAATGCTTGAGAAAGTCTTATACTAGGAATATAAAGAAATAGGAAAAATTAGAAGATGACACAAAGCTTGTATTTTAAAGGAAATTGGAAATAACATGGATGGAGTAAGTTCTCTAACCTCAATAAATTTTGTACACCAACACTGAACACTTTTCATGAAGGAATACTTCATGGGCTTTGTAGACATCAATTTATAGGTTTTTGGCATATTAAAATGTCCTGTGGTATACATGATGGGATCATTTTGCCAAGTGTCCAGGAATATTACTATAGCAAACTGAATGAAGTCTTTCAAAATAAAAAAAATTTCTCCAGCCCAATAGATTATTTCCCAGTATAATATGTAATGATATAGTTTCATTGGTAATTCATAATTTTTGGTCACATTTTGTTTAAAGGAAAGAAAAATGGTCTTCACATTTGATTGATTCAAATTTAACCCACGCTTCATTCAACAATGATTATTGACCATCAAATGTATCATATTTGTGAATTTTTATCAATGTAATATTATTTTTGTTTTTAGGGATGATGGGGGTAATTGAGGTGATATATGGCAAGCCACTAACATTTCCACTTCTGCCTCCTCGCAGGTGAGGCGCTGTGGGCCAGTCAGTGGGCCTTTCCTTTGTTCTAAGTGCCCAATGCTTCTCCCGGGTTAGAAAGGGCATGCTCTCTTTCTTTTTATGTGTCGGTTTAAGAAAATAAGGAAATTAAAAAAAATAATAGCAGCTGCTCTGTTAACAATTTCTGCCATTGTTAATCTTCTCTCAATATTGATGATATTTTAAAAAATAGCTATCATATGTTAAACTCAGACTATGAAAACAGACCAAATACTGGGAAATGGAGATGAGACCTTCAGATGAAGGGAGGAACAGAGGTTCTTGAGTCAGATACGGTGATAAAAAGAACTTCTAAGAGGACACGATATCAAATTCCCATACTTACACTATCACAACAATTTCTAAAATAACTGATTTTCACTATTTCATGTAGCAAATAGAAGTGATATTTAAGACATTACACTGCCATAGGAGCAGAGGGCTGGCATCATTATTCTCATTCTAGTAGCGGCAGGTTGTAATGCCCAGGGTCTGGCCTGGAGTTCGTTTGACAATTAAATATGGTAGCAGTCGGCACTAAAAGATATGGATCCAGTGGCAAGTATCAGGACTGAACTCCAGAGTCTAGAGCAGTGCTCTTCAATATCTGGGCTGCAACCCAGTGCCGCCAAACAATTTTTACATCACAATTCTTAACAGTAGCAAAACTACAGTTGTGATGTAGCTAATGAAGTAATCTTATGGTTGGGGGTGACTACCACCTGAGGAAGTGTATTAAAAGGGTGCAGCATTAGGAAGGTTGAGAACCATTGGTGTAGAGAGATGTAGTTAAAGTGATCAAGACCAAACATGCTGGGAGGAATTAAGGAATCCAGCCAGTGAAGGGCTAGCTCTAGAAAAGCAGACTGTGCCTACCTAATACTGCTGTGGAACTCAACGTCCTAGCCTTAAACCTCACGGAGCACTTATTCCAAGAGCTAAAATTTATAATATAGCAAAATATCAAATAGGCATAGAAATTTGAAAGGCTCATACTTCAGCCTCTCTCAAGTAAAGGCAGAGCTGATTGGACCTCATGGCACATCTGAGATCCTTAGATATAATGCTATGCTCAGCAGCACATATTACATAATCTGGAATTTGGTTAATATAGCCACTTATTTCTTATGATTTGCAATTTTCAGTCCTGGAATTGTACTTTGTTGACAGAGCTATCTATCTCCTTAAAGACCAGGCATTCTTCAATCTGAAGATTGCTGAGATCACCTGCGGCCATTGTAGGGTGGGACTGTGAAGGAGTAATTTTTACCATTCTCTCTCAAATCAGGAAATAAAACCTAGAGAAGCATACAGAATCAGCATACATAACGCTTTATCCTCTGCTGTAGAAACACTTTAATGGTCAGCTCAGCCTACCCAGGAAAATGAAGTTCTTTCTTATCCACTGGTAGGCTGTAGAGAGACTTAGCTAAATGTATCAACATTCAGGAACTCATCTGAAAAGTAGTCATTGCAGGTAACACTTAAATTATTTGATTTGAAAAATTCTAGTGTGTGCCTTTTATGAAAGTGCAAACCATGAAATGCAAAATGAGGAGCGTTTCGTGCAAAGTTTTGCAAGCGAAGCCATGCTATCACATGCTAACCCTTTCTGCAGAGACAGTGGCACAGCCCTGCTTCTACGCTGCATTTCAAACATCTGGCATGAAGCAACACCCAGCCATCTTCATCTCATGTCATATGAACGATCAATAGCTTCTGCTGGTTTTTCTCTTCAGAAAGCATATCTGTCATGCTCCATGTCCTACAGTTTAAATTCAGAATATGTCTGTCTGAGTATCACTCCTGCTTCATGTGTGTATTTGAATAACTCTTTTTATTGACATAGTTTCAAGAGAAATCCCCTTTCAAACTCTGAACAAGATGTTCAAGAATGCAAAACTGGATTTTAGTAAATCGAGTTGAATTAAAAAGTGAAGAAAAGAGCAACACAATGTTTCCTAGTGGTATCGTTGGATTGTTTTATTAGGTTTGATAAGACTAAACAGTCCAAAGGTTTGACAGTCTTGACACCTGGCTTTTGAAAGATGGATTTCCTGAATGGAAATTGTTCTTATTGAATATCTCTGAAGAGTTTTGGCTGGAAAGAAATGTCCATTCCAAAGCCAGAACATTCTCAGAGCTCCTTCAAAACTGGCTGAAAAATGAGGCACTGGATTCTTTGCTTAATGGGAAATCTACTGTTGTTTTACTTTTCGGAACTTTTTGTTAAAAAAAATTCTGTCATCACTTTTCCATTGTGGAAATAAATATGACACATATGGAAAAAGAGGTTATTGCTCTGCACGTATAGAAAAATATTCCAAATACAGTAAGATGAACTTACTGTAACCTCCATTTAGTGATTAAAAATACTGAAAACGCATACATATATCAATTGACCTGTGTTGTGGAGGCTGGACACGAATGTGCCTGTGTTTATATAAAATCAAAGAAGTTTATAATAAGCATAATAAGGTATTTTTATGCAGCTACATTATTTATCTTACTGGCTCTCCTGTGAGATGCACAACAGACCCATTATTGTACTCCAGGTCTGATATTTATATATTATTCAGTTCAAAGAGTGGATTCCTATCCTACCTAATACTTCAAAAATCTAAGACAAGAAACAAATAAAAAGAAATCATAAATCACAATGGTACAGATGATGAATTTTGGGTCTGTCAGTGTATCATATGTGATATTTTGGGCCTGTCAGTGTATCATATGAAGTTTTAAAGTTATGAAATCTGTAAAGAACAGCTTCATGATTGAAAAATTAAAAAAAAAGAAGCATATGGAGGAATCTTAGACTAACTTTAGAGCCAGTTGGAGAAGTTCATCATTTTGAAAGGTCAGTGCCACACAAGTAGTTTGTGGTTCTGAAATACAGGTCAGCTCAGATGGAAGGGGGAGCTCAATGTTCCACCCCTTGTTCACAGGGAGCCAGCAGGCTTGCCTGCCCACTGTCCACTTTAGCTCACTTGAATGAATGCCTTAAGTGTCAGGTGTGGTACTGAATAATGGAATAGCTTTCTTGAACCCAGAACAGTTCAAGGAACTAACATCTTCCTCTCCATTCTCCTCAGATGATGAAGAACCTTGCATCTTTCTAGGATATCCCATTTGACCTGTGATGTAAGTATCAACTCTGTTTATCTTTTGGCTGTCTTTCTCTATTACCTAGAGATGTGTTTATCTCCCGTTCCATGTGGTTGATTGAAATATGTGAAGATTGTTCTCACATTCCTTAGTGGATATGGAACCAAGGATTGTTTCTCTAAAAAAAGGATGTGCTGCTCTTTCTGCCATTTGAAGACTGAACTATTTGTTCTGAACCTTTGAGGGAGTTACCCTTTAGGCTGAGAACGCTGCTATTCTCATCCTATAAGCACCCTCACAGAATAAGAGATATTCTAAAGTGAGTCAGTCACTTTGTCTCTCCTGTCAGCTTTCAGGTTATTGAAACAATAGACCCCAAACAATTAAAACCTTTCCAACATCATGGGCAGAAGGAAGGGTGAAGCTCTTGTTCCAGCCAGAGGAAGAACTTATATCCTAACAAGAGATTTCACACATTCCTAACAAATTAGCATATGTGTATCTCCTGGCTTTGGTTTAATTTTTTCTGTAAAATTATCACAATGTTACAGGAAAAAATGAGGAGAAACCTGGAGTCTTTCCCTGCCTTTCCATTTGTGATAGTTTGAAAGAAAATGGCCTTCAAAGGGAGTGGCACTATTAGAAGGTGTGATCTTGTTAGGGTAGGTGTGGTCTTGTTGAAGGAAGTGTGCCACTGTGGAGGTGAAATTTGAGGTCTCATATATGCTCAAGATACAGACCAGTGTCTCAAGTCACTTCTTGTTTCCTGCAAGACTCTCAGCTGTTTCTCCAGTATCATGTCTACCTGCATGCCACCATGTCTTGCCATGATGATAATGGACTAAACACCTGAAACTGTACATCACATAAAGGAAATGTTTTCCTTTATAAGAGTTGCTGTGGTATTGGCCAAGATCCAAAACACTGATAACAACTTATGCTGGAGAGGTTGTGGGGTAAAGGGAAAACTCTTGCATTGCTGGCAGGAATTCAAGCTGGTACAGCCGCTTTGGAAGTCAGTGTGGTGATTTCTTAGAAAATTAGGAAACAACCTTCCTCAAGACCCAGTAATACGACTTTTGGGTATATATCCAAAGAATGCTCAATCGTGCCACAAGGACATGTGCTCAGCTATGTTCATAACAGCATTGTTTGTCATAGCCAGAACCTGGAAACAACCTAAATGCCCCTCGACTAAAGAATGGAGAAGCAAAATGTGGTACATTTACACAATGGAATACTACACATCAGAAAAAATAATGACATCTTGAATTTTGTAGGCAAATGGATGAAGCTAGAAAACATCATTTTAAGCAAGGTAACCCAGATGCTTAATTATTATCACATGTACTCACTCATTAGTGGTTTTTAAACATAAACCAAAGAAAACCAGCCCACAAATCACAATCCCAGAGAACCTAGACAACAATGAGGACCCTAAGAGAGACTTAAATAGATCTAATCCACATGGAAAGTAGAAAAAGACAAGTAAATTGGGAGCATGGGGACCTTGGGAGAGGGTTGAAGGGGGAGGGGGCGAGGCAGGGAGGGGAGCAGAGAAAAGTAGAGCTCAATAAAAATCAATAAGAAATAAAAACAAAACAAAACAAAACAAAACAAAACAAAAAGTTGCTTTGGTCATGGTGTCTCTTTGCAGCAATAGAAACCCAAGGATACCACTCCATGACTAAAGTATAAATAGACTCATTTCACTTTTCAATTTGCTTGATAATTTCCTTTATGATGTGTAAGACCTAATCTAGCACGAATCTAACTGGCCTTGTAACGTTACTCATATTATCTGGGGTCAGAAACTATGTGTCCTATAGCAGTTAAAATTAAGAATAACAATTAAGTTATTCTTGACTGTTGCTACTCTTGATCCACAAATACAATTATCAGAGAATTACAAATGCATTCATATCTTTGTCTTTCTATGTTTACGTATACACACATTAAAATTGTATGATAATGTGAAACTATCAAGAGAGAAAACAGTTTAGAATTAACCAAGATGGATGCTTGATATTCTTATTTTTCATGTAGAGTAGCAACTCAGTCATTAACATGAAAGACAGCAACCATACCATCTGTAATACACTTACTTCTCCACTTGACCTTGCAGGGTTTAGTTTTTATTTGGCTTGTCAAATAATTGACAGCATAGTCATATTTTTGTATACTCCTCTGTTTTGTTTCTTTTTAAATTCAGATTCAGTTTTAAATTCATGCCAGATACAGGACTTCAGCTCTTTGTCCGCAGGCAATTGTTTCAGAATCGTCTTTCTCCTCTGGCAGATAAAAGACAAGGGGTCACCCATAGTGTAAAGGCTCCTCTGTTGTGATTCCTTTGTGCATTATTTACATCTCCAAACACAGATGAGCTTAAGTTCTCTCAAAAGTAAAAGGAGAGAAACCTAAAATTCAATGATTTTGACTCTCACTGGTCAGGAATTTCTGGGAACAGCCACAGGTTGTTGATCAAGATTATTGATTTAGTCATCTTCACCCTCAGTGGAAGTTTTACAATTTCCTCCTGAGTACACTTGTGTCCAAGGAATGCTTTATTAGAACTAAAGATTTCCATCCATCACAAATGCTGTCAGAGTTTCCATATGCACTGAGTAGCTGAATAGTGAGATGGGAAAGCACACATGTACAAGTATGTGCATATGTGTCATTTACTATTGAGATTTAAAATAAGATGCATTACATTGCCATACACACATGTGTGTGTGTCTCGGTTTTAGACAATGAATTGTCCTTTAAGCTCCTTCCTTTGTTCATCAGATAGAGTCTATTTATGGAAAAGAATAATTCATCTTAACATCTTTTGAGCTCACTCCTATATAAAGATGATAAGAAGCTGATTCATTGTTTTAGAGCTCAGGAAGAAAGAAAGAAGCTGTTAAGACTGTAGAGGGATGTCTGGGACTTGCCTCAAGACTGCAAATACTTGACTGTTACAAATACCGCACAAAGAGAGAGTGAGGGGTGGGCCACGTCATCTTGTACAGCACATAGTCATGTAACATACTTGGAGCTCTTGTTTCACAACTCCAGTAACTCTACAGGAGAAAATGCAAAAGGGCCAATTAAGATCAGCCAATGCCTTATACCAAGATGTTTTTATCAGGTTGGCAGAACTTTGTCAAACCTTGTGAAGATGCTTTACACGGTAAACTGAAAACCAAGGTCCACATGTCCTTGTGGCTGGGAAGTGACATCTAGAGGAGAAAGAGGAAGTCAACCTTGTTGTTTGGTGATAGAGCCAGAATACTGAAGTACTCCCAAACACCTTCCATCCTGATGTCTGTCTGAGGACAACATAGACAAATCCTGATGATTCTTGTGGTTATCCAATATAGAGCTCAACTAAAGTCCTGTTTAAAAAGATATGATCTAGAGGCCTGGAGAAATCCCATTCTGCTGAGGCAAGCCAAAGTTTATCTGGATTCTAAATCAAAAATCTGAACCACCTGCTTAGAGCAGTAGAAGATAGAAATTAAGATCAGAAATTGTTCTTGGGAGGCTGCTTGGTTGTTCCGGCCACTTGGCAGGTCAGACCTGAAATAACCACATAGAAACTGTATTGTTTGAATCACTGCTTGGCCCATTACCTCTAGCTTTTTATTGGCTAACTCTTACATCTTAATTTAAGCCATCTCCATTAATCTGTGCATCACCACGAGGTTGTGGCCTACCAGCAAAGTTTCAGTGTCTGTCTCTGGTGGTGGCTCCATGGCTTCTCCTCACTCTGCCTCCTTTCTCCTAGCATTCAGTTTAGTTTTTCCTGCCTTTCTACCATATCAGGTCAAGCCAATTTATTTATTAACCAATGGTATTCACAGCATACACAGGGGAATCCCTCATCAGCTTCCATTTTCTGTTTAAATGAATGGGAAGGCTTTAACTTCAACATAGTATAATTACATAGAACAAAACAGGTATCAAGAAACAGTTACAATATTTATTTCTACTTTATCTTTTATCATAAGTAAGGAAAACTATAATTATAAATTCTTCAATTCCATCAAAGACTCCAGAACAATATATTACCTAAGTAAACAGGAAGTGCATTGTAAGCAATTTCCAAAACTCTAGAATTGACAGAGACATCTGGACAGTCCCCCCAAAGTTCTTTGTATGTTTGGGGTATCCATCTTCATCCTACAGGCTCATAGTATTTAGCAGACTTTTCCACAAAACAGGAAATTTCAAAGACAGTTCCACCTATACTGGCAGTTTGTCAGTCACTTTCTTCCGTGTCCTGCAGAATGTCTAGCAGACTCTTTCATGGAGCAGGAACCCCAAAGGATCATCTCACCTATAGGCAAGTTCAGCAGTCATTTCTCTGCAGGCCCTGCATGTCTAGTTTATCAAGCAGTCCAGGCAAGAGCAGTGTCTTACCCAAATGTCTAACCAACTCCATAAGGAGCCTCTTCAATGCCCATCTTCCTCTTAAAGTAGATTGGTGCTGCCAGCAGATGTGTCTCATTGTCTTGAAAAGACCTAAGTTCTTAAAACATTTTAAATGCCATATTCTGAAAGATTTGAAGAATACCTAACTAACTGCAATATATCTCTATATATCTAGAAAACCTAACTTACATGACTACTAGCTTGACTATTATATATGATTATCTATTAACCTATATTTCTTAGTTATACATGACATTTTTAAATGAGCTGCATAAACACAATACTTTAATCAAGAGCAGAAATATACATATAACAAGATTGACCTTAAATTTGCATCAATAGACCAAGATCCATACCAAAGCAAATTTCTTTATCATATCCCCCTTTAAATGAAAACAAATATTTATAAACAATATTTGGGAATATGGGCATAGTTCTTCTTCAAAATGATGCCTGTTGTTTATTGGGTGAAGTATTTGGCGGTGTTCACAGTGACCTTTTTGGGGTCTTGATCTATCAAACCACATTAGCCTGAAATGAATCCACAGGTTTTCATCCTCTGTGAAAACAAAAGAAGAACCTCTTTTCCAAAGCAACATATCCTTAGACCAAAATTTTGAAAACAAGATAGCTTTAAAGTATATATGTTGGTTATTTATCTTCTTCACAGTCAAAAATTCAAATAAAATAAAATAATATACATAATCCAGACTCTCTGTATATTCTCCATCTTTATGTGGCTTTATTTTTACTGTATTACTTTTTCTGTACTCTGTCTCTTTAAAGACTTTGTTTTAATTTTTTTATAAACCATTTACCTCCTTTTACAATTCTCTATACTCTTTTTCTTCTTTCTCCCAAGCCTATGTACATTTACCCAATCTTGTGACTGATTTAGTGGTCTTTTCCATCTCAATTTGTCTTTATTGTATATTTATAATTATTGTATGACCAGGACTATTTCTTAAAATGCTAAATGTGTCTTATGGATCTCAGTGGCACCATTGCTAGGGGAAATATGGCACATCCTGCTTGCCCTGGGCAGTCCAGTATGGTGGAACTGTTTGCTGCCTTTAAGAGCCATGTACACTGCCCCATAGCTGGTCTATGTTGCCATTTAGCAAATTGTAGCACATTGCTCACAAACCCCATTTAAATGCTCCATAGCCAAACCTCCCAAGAAAGAGGTAGAGTCCTTTGTGCTGGTGAAACAGTAAGTTGCAGTTTCAGAACAGCACAGCTTTTTTCTGCCACCACTGAATCAGGAAAACCTCTCTTAAAGGAGCTGTAGCACGCTGCCAGAAAACAGCAAGAAGCTGTGTTAAAGTCTGTTTTTGTGCCTAGAATTCCTTCCTTTTCAAGCTCTCTCAGGTTTTTAAGTGGATTTAGTTTGCCACATTGGGTGTCAATGTGTTGTTGGAAGGCTGCTTGGTTGTTGTGGCAGCTTGGCAGCTGAGACCCGAAATACCACACAGAAAATGTATTATTTAAATCATTGCTTGGCCCATTAGCTTTAGCTTCTTATTAGCTAACTCTTAATCTTAATGTAACCCATCTCCATTAATCTGTGCATTACCACGAGGTCATAGCCTACCAGCAAAGTTTCAGCATCTGTTCTGGGCAGTGGCTCCATGGCTTCTCCTCACTCTGCCTCCTTTCTCTCAGCATTCAGTTTAGTTTATCTACTTATCTACCCTATCAAGGCCAAGCCAGTTTCTTTATTAACCATTTGTATTCACAGCATACAGAGGGGAATCCCACATCAAGAAATTTCAAGAGGTAGAAGACTACTAGAAAAATTTATGGAAATGGGGAGATAGAAGCAGGGCGAGAGAGAGGGGAGAGGAAAAGAGAGAGAGAAAGAGAAAGAGAGAGATTAATGATTACAAATGATGTTGACTTAAAACATGTGACTGTACATATTATGGCCTCGTGATTTTGTTTTTATAGGATTTCTGTGTATATGAACCCGTGTTTCTCTGGATCTATATGCATTTTTTGTGCTTTTTTATTTGGCTCCTTTTCTTCTGTTTGTTTGTTTTGTCCTATTCTGATCTGTTTGATTTTGTTTTATCTTACTTACCTTTATTTTCATTCCTTAAATGACTGTTTGTTGTTTCCTACTAGATACAGTAAGGGTGTGGATCTGTACTGGAAAGGAAGCAGAGAAGAACTGGGGAGAGTTAGGGGAGGGACAACCATAAACAGAATATAGTGTATGAAAAGAAATCTGTTTTCAATAAAAGAAAATCAAATAAAAACAACAATAAATGTGACCATTAATGTCCCTAACCTTCTTACAGGCTCCAGAATGGAGCTGATCTAAAGGGCTAAGTTTATGGTTGATTAAGTTAATTCTGCCAGCAAAGCTTTTCTTCTGGACAGAATGCAGCAGCAGTCGTGATTCAAGGGGGTCAATTATATATAAACAGAATCCATGAGGCCTAAGTTTTCATCAAATATTCGAGGGACATTCTCCCATGAGTAAAAATCTACAGGAGCCAGAGGAGACAAAAATAAACGTACATCTTGATTGGTTACATCCTATTATTTATGTTACTTCTAATTTTGAAAACCTATGGATTTGTGAGGACCAGAGCAAATCATAACTTCATTGATCGTAGGAAAGCTAGATTCTGGCTACGGAGGCTCTGAATGTGTACAGAATGCATCTCCCCACACAAGAGACCAGTGGAAGTTCTCTCCCTCAACAGACTATTCCCACTGGTCCACACAAACATTCTGGACTATATATAATCTTTGGCACCTAGGAATAGGAAAGGGAGAATTTCTCAGAAGTGTCTCAGAGTTTGCCTTATTTTGATTTAGTAATATATTTTTTTATATTTTTATGTTGTTGCTTTATGATAAATAGTATTTGCTTCATTTTGAAAATCTGTGGAAGGAGGTAAATTCACAGACACATACTGGTGGAAGACCTTAGTTCCTTACTTTCAAGAGTGGCTACAGGCTGGGTGTGCCTAGCTCTGGATCTGTAGGATGTGCCTCTATGTCTGTTATGGAGTTATGTACAATATGCCCTCCTAAGAGCAGTTTTGAAGGGTTGCAATCTTTTTTTTTTATTTTCCTTCCTGGCAAATTCTCTGTCACTGGTTATTTTTGATCCTTAATAGGTACAGGTTTTATGCTTTGAGTTTTACGGCTTTTCCTGATGAGTGGATTTTTCAGCAGCCATGTGGTATAGCTGGTTCTGAGACTATCAAACTCTAATAACCTTCAGTGTCTGGGGAGCACATTGTTCTTTCCCATCTTCTCTGAGCTTTACCGCACTGATTACAGTCTTTGTTGTTGTTGAGTTTGCAGTCTCAGTTGGGGATGGAGGTGTGCTTAAATAAGACAGTTTCAAAACTATTCTCTGATTGAGCTTTATTAGGCAAAAGTTCTTGTTCCTTCCAATGTTGTAGATTTTTAGCAATGTTCTTTGCTTTGCCTTTGAATATTTCAGAGATTATCAATTTCTCAAGCTTCTCCCTGTGAAATGAGTATTTCTTGCTGGGATCACATTATCTGCTTTTAGTTTATATGTTTATAACCACTTGATATCCACTAAAGTCTTAGCAATTCATGTTCACTGAAACTACTGAATGATGTTAGGTTCACAGGAAGTTAAATTAATATTAGAGAGGAAAAACAATTCAATTCCTGTCCTCTACCTGCCCAGCACAGACAATTCTCAGGAGAAATTTAAAATCGTGAATGAGCCACTACTTCTAGTTTGCAAAAGAAAGAATATAGGTAAAATCTGTTGAGTGGGTCATGCTGACTGCATAATATTGGAGAATATTAACTGTCTGATGTCACTTGATTTCACAGTGATGCATGAGTGTTATTTCTTTTAGTATTGAAAAAAATGCGCCATGAACAGCTTTATGTCCAATTCCATTCCCATAATGGATTTACCACCTCAGAGCAGACAAAAGAGTAAAATTTCAACAACTTGACTTGGGAGTCCCAGTACCTATTTTCAGAAAAGATAGAGAAGGATAGTCAGAATATCCCGATGTTTTAGAACTCCAGTCTACAAATGTCTTCATGAGGAATCAAAATAAGCCTTTATGTTGAGGACAACAAATACAATGGAGAAGCTGGGTAAGCTTGAAGAGAAGGTCTGTCTGGGAAGGAAATGACGATCCTACAGTTCCTAGTTTATGTTGCTGATGAATGCGGTCCTCACATAAGGACGGCAGAGGGTGAAAAGCATGACAGTGACCTTGGCCTTGGAAATGTGTGGCTGTGAGGAAAGGAGTGGAGGGTTTGACACTGATGTTTTTCACTGGAGTTAAGGGTAGAGTCGAGGAGCTAAATGCTGTTTCCCTTTTATCACTGTAAAACATTAGAAAAAAAAAAAGGAAGCCTGGAACACTAGAAAACCTCAAACAAAGTTGCTTAGCATCAATTTTGAGCAGTGATGAAAAAAGACAGAACTAACGGGTGTCACAAAAGCCAAGAGAGAGCATTTGAGATTCTAGGGTAAATATTCTGTGTTCTTAAGAATGGCTTGTAATCTGTTGAAAGAGAAGATTCTGTTGGATGTATTGACACTGAGATGACTGACTCAATAATGAGGGAATGCAACGGAGTGATGGGCTCCCCATATTCAAATGAAGGTGCCCAAAGGAGTCTCTGAAGTTAGGCAGAGGTAACAAATGGGAAAACCCAGTAAGCTCAGCTCTGGAAGGAAGGTGTTAAAATGGTGTTAGTCGAGAGGTAATGTAGCTATAGCTGTGGAATTTACATATTTTACCAATGAATTTAGTGACAAGAAGTTGAAGGAACTTACATAAAGCTGAATTTAGCTTTTGTATGTTTGCTTGTTTGTATACACACATATAAGGCAGCTGACCAGGATTACAGGAAGCAGCATGGAAGAACAAGTTAAGGCTGCTGATGTGATCTGCGAATAAAGAATTTTTCTAGCTGAAGGGGAGGGGAAAGGGAGGGAGGCAGCAGAGAAAAATGTAGAGCTCAATAGTAATAATAATAATAATAATAATAATAAAGATTTTTTTCTAGGTGATGTCAGACAGGGAGCTCTATCCATCCCTGCTGAGGGTTCTGTGTGTGTGCACTGGTGGCTAAAGAACTCATATGAGAGGAAGGTGAGTGTACGACTAAGGAGATGAGAAAATAGGTCAATTTATCTTGGTTGATTAGCTGCATAGAGAATAGCAGGAGTAACAAACACTAATACTGTAGTATATATAAAGTAATGAGAAAACAGATGAATTTATCTAGGTTGATTAGTTGCATAGAAAATAACAAACACTAATCATGTATTATATATAAAGGATTCACGTTTTAAATTTATATATTTAAATTAAATTTTTAATGCACTCTATTTTGACTATGGTTGTCCTCTCCAAATCTCCTCCGAGATCCTCCCCACCTCACTACTCACACAACCTTACATTCTCCATCTTTTTAAAATTACACACATGCATGCACATGCACACACTTACATGCGTGCACGCACGTGCACACACACACACACACAAACAATCCCAATGGACAGTTGAGAACTGAGTGCTGTTGGAAGGGTGACACATCAGAGCTAAAGAGACTATCTGAGTGGAGCCTTGATTATAGCCCATAACTAAGCCATACAGTTTCACTAGAATGTTCTATCAATCCTTGAAATAACAACATCTCTAGGACTCTCATTGATCATTCTTTGGAAAATTAAAAGTGTTTTTAGTACTAATGGAGGCACAGCTGATCTTTAAGATCAGAATGCATTAATGAAGACTTATCACCCCGTCTCCTGTGCCTTCTCATTACCAGCAGGTAATTTTTGCTTACTAGGTGGTTTGCCTGAGAGAGTCACCCATATCTCTACTCTGAAAGATCTAAGCCCATGGTATAATATTCTCTTATAATATTCTCCTCAATAGACAATGCAACTTTGCATTATTATTAGAACTTCTAATAATGACACTCTAATGCCAGAGTATCAGCCTTGAACACAAATATAGCCTTCATTTTATCATAGACATTTCTTCTCCTGGTTATGATGTGTTTCTTACCAGGATGGCTACCAGATAGTGACTTTTTGTTCTTCCTGACATTTTCTTGGCACAAGGAGCCTAAACTGGCTTAGAAAAAAATTTAAGGGTTGTGCTTCAATGAGATTCTTTCTATGGCTATAGTCGAAAATAGAGCCTAATTCTCCCCATGGGTTATAGAGAATGAGAGTAAATGGTGTCATTCCTGATTTCCAGTATCATGTTTGGAAAACTGAGACATGCCATCAAATAAAGCTGTTTTTTTCAGATTCAGGTACTGTGGTGGAATATTAGTTAAAGATGTGTTTTATTCTTTTATACTATGAAATATTGGTTTAATGATGCAAAGATGTGCTGCATTCTTTTGTTACATTTATTTAACTCTGTGAAGCTGTGTTATTTTACATGCCTAAAAGACCTGGTTGGTCTAACAAAGAGCTGAATGTCCAATAGCTAGGCAGGAGAGGGATAAGTGGAATAGTAATCAGGAAGAGAGAATAAATAGAAGAAAAGGAGAAGCGGGAGGAGGGAGAATAGGAGGAGAGGAAGATGCCAGGGGCTAATCACCCAGCCATGAGATAAGGAGGAAAGAAACAATATAAAAGATATACAGAAATAGAGAAAGTTAAAGGCCCAGAGGCAAAAGGTAGATGAAATAACGTAAGTTAAGAAAAGTTGGCTAGAAATAAGTCAAGTTAAGACCGGGCATTCATAAAAAAAAATAAGTCTCTATGTGCTTATTTGGGAGGGGGCTGGCAGGTCCGCCAAAGAATAAAGTGTAAAACAGCAGCAACAACAACAACTACAAGGTTCTATATAGTGTGTCCTGTAAAATGACAAGCCCTCTATATTCATAGGTAAAATTCATTACAGTCTTTAGGATAACATCCTGGGTGGTCATCAAGGGATGGCTGGTTAAAAAAAATGTGAGCTCTATCTATCTATCTATCTATCTATCTATCTATCTATCTATCTATCTATCTATCTATCTATCTATCTATCTCTATCTGTCTGTCTGTCTGCCTATATATCCTGCCTGTCTAACTATCTATCTATATTTAATTGTGCCCAATTAAGATATAGGAACAATAATATCAGACCATTTTCATGAAAATTTTTGGAGTTGGAGGATCATCATATTAAGCAGAAATATCCAGAATGAAGAACAACTATCATCTATTTTCTCTCAGATGTGGAGTCTGGAAGAAAAAGTGGCATGAAAGCAGCAAGGGAACTTTGTGGGAAGAAAAGACCATAGAAAGCGGGCGAAGCATAGAAGAGAGGGTAGTGTGGGCGTATATGATCAGAACACTTCAATACACATATTGATATGCCAGAATTATTTTTATTAATTTATAGGCAATAAATATACAAAAATTTATATATAAAATATGTAAAAATCCATAGCTAATAAATACTAAAACACAAAATAGAAGAAAAAATGTATTATGTCATCATAATTCACATATTGAAATCCTAATACCTACTATCTTTAAACATGACAGTATTTGGTGAAAGAACCTTTGGAGAAATGATAACCTTGACTTGGTTATGGTGGACCTATCTTGTCCATTTTCTTTTGCTATAATAAAAGCTTAATGCTGGCTCTAAAGAAATAGGGTTTATTTAGCTTTGAGTTCTGGAAGTTCACAGTTTCTTAGGTATGGTACCAACATCAATTTGGCTCTAATTAAGACCTCAGAGTAGAGAGCATCCCAGTGGTGGGAGTGGACTAGGATCAGTGTTAGTAGAGGTATCCTCTTTTTTGAACAACTGTCACCCAAAAGTTAATTCAGAGGTCCTGTGGGAAGGATGCTCTCCCTTTAAAAGGGACTATTCACAATGACCTAAACATCTCCCAAGGGCCTCCAGTTCTTCAGCATCCTTTCATCTCAATAGCATCACAGTGAGAGCCAATCCTCCAGCAATAGACTCTCAGAGGAATTAGTCAAACTTCATTCAAATCACTGGGTGTTCATAATCCAGTAGGTTTATCCTTGAAAGAAGATACGGCTGAGATATAGTTTAAAGAAGTGTCTTGGGAGGTGAATGGAACAAGGGAGAGAGTAGCTCACAAGGGTCTGAAGAGACAGGAAGTAGAGTATAGAAGAGACTCTTCCATTCAGTTAAAGATTTGGAGTATTGGCGCATCGTGAAAAGCCTTTGAGAAATCAAGAACAAAGAAGGTTATACGGCTTAAGTGACATCATTTGATCTGATTTTAAAGCCTCTTTGGAAGCAATACTGAGGATATGTCAGGAAAACATCACAGCATAAGCAAAGTCTTCCAAGTGCTCTTTGAAGAGAACAGTAAAAATACCATCTCAAACATTCATAATAACAGTGACAAAATGAAGATAGAAGAGTTATAATGAAGTCAAAATGCACAGGACGTGGGGAAGATTTTCATAAATTTTCAAGCGCAGGGGAGGGGGAACGGTGAAGGAAGACACACAAAAAGAACACGCTGGAAATCTGGGGAGCTGTGCTGCTTTGGAGGTTGCTGGTGTTTCTGTAGACTGGAGGTCCAGAGGAAGCTGCGGTAGCCAGAAGCTGCCCACAGCAATGGTGATACCCAGGCTGAGGGACTCAGAACAATGAACCACAGCAGTGGTGACACCCAGGCTGCGGGACTCAGAACAATGAACCACAGCAGTGGTGACACCCAGGCTGTGGGACTCAGAAGAATGAACAAAACAATCAGATTAGGTTCATAGTTAGTAGGTAAAGACTATATTTAAAACCAAGGAAGAATGAGCTGAAGTATAAAAAAGATGCTGAGTGAGAATATGAAAGAGTCCAAACTGAGACAAGAAAATACAAGATTTCCCGAGGACCTCATTTCTAAATAATGTGTGTACCATCCACTTTCTCTTTTATACTTTATTTTTCTTTCTTTCTATTATTTTACTTTTATTTTTTAAAAGAGAAAAAAACTGTCTTTTTTCATTATACATACCAATTCAATTTCCCACACTCTCCCCTCCTCCCATTACTTCCACTGCCCCCCATCCACTTCACAGACAGGGTAAAGCACATTGGTTTGGGGAAGGTCCAAGGCCCTCCCTACTATGTCTAGGCTGAGCAAGGTATCCATCCAAAGAGAATAGGTTCCCTAAAAGCCAGGACAAGCACTAAGGAGAAATCCTCCTGCTACTGCCAGTGGCCCCTCAGTCTGCCCCAGCCATGCAACTGTCACTCACATTCAGAGGGTCTAGTTTGGACCTATGCTTGGTCCTTCCCTGTCTGGGTGGAGTTGATGAGCTCCTATTAGCTCAGGTAGACTGTTTCAGTGGGTGTCCCCATCATGGTCTTGACCTCTTTGTTTATATTCTCACTCCTCCTACTCTTCAACTGGATTTTGGGAGCTCAGTCCATGGCTCCAATGCAGGTCTATGCCTCTGTTTCCATCAGTTGCTGGATGAAGATTCTATGGTGATATTTAAGATATTCATCAGTCTGACTATAGGGCAAATTGAGGTTGGCCCCCTCTCCTCTATTGCTTTGGGTCTTTGCTGGGGTCACCTTGTGGATTCCTGGGAATTTCTTTAGAGCCAGGTTTTTTGCTAGCCCCATAATGGCTCCCTTAATCAAGATATCTCTTTTCATCTTTCTGTTTATTTCTCAAATTCTCTTCTAGACAAGCACCAAATTCTGTCATTCGTTAGTGGTTGGGTTGAGACAATTACAGGCATTTCATCAGAAACCTTTGCTATTGTAATTGAATGAATTCTAGAACATTTTTATTTTATTTCTTGATAGACTTATTAATGTGTATTGGGAGCACAAAAGCAGCACATATTTAACGTGCACATCTTTATGTGTTTTTACAAGTTTGCAGCTCTAAAGTTATTACTACAAACAAGATAGCAAAAGTATACATCACTTCCAATTTTCCTCTTGCCCTTTTGAGTTTTTTACTTGCCAGCCTATTCAATATGTATGAACATTTAACATGCAATCTATCCTGTTCAAGGTAGCACTAGTTTGTTAACTCCATGCACATAGTATATAGGCCATTTCAAGACTCTGTTTATCATGTTAGCTGAAACTTTCATTCAGATTGATGTGGGATACATTCCCTCTGTATCCTGTGAATACCATTGATAAATAAAGGAACTGCTTTGGGCCTATAGCAGAGCTATAGGGGAACAGAGTTAGGCAGGGAAAACTAAGCTGAATGCTGGGAGAAAGAAGGCAGAGTCGGAGAAATGCTGTGGAGCCACTGCCAGAGACAGACATGCTGAAACTTTGCTGATAGGACACAACCTTGTGGTGATGCACAGACTAATGGACATGGGTTAAATTAAGATGTAAGAGTTAGTCCATAAAAATCTAGAACTAATGGGCCAAGCAGTGATTTAAATAATAGAGTTTTGTGTGATTATTTTGGTTCTGGGCAGCTGGGACAAACAGGCACCCCGCCCAATTCAAATTGGGGCCAATATGGTTGACAAAAATCCACTTAAAACCTGAGAGGGCTTGAAAAGGAATTCTAGACACAAAAATACAGAGTTTACCATAACTTCTTGCTGTTTGCTGGCAGTGTGCTGAGGCACCTTTAAGAGAGGTTTTCCTGATTCAGCAGTAGCAGGAAAAAAAAGCCATGCACTTTTAAAATGCTGGCTTTCTGGGCTCTGATCTCTGGCTCTTTCAGGAGATGGAGCATTTGAATGGGGTTTGTGAGTAACGTGCTATGGCTTGCTTGGTGGCAACATGGACTGCCTGTGTGCCTAGAGATGGGGCAGTGTGCATGACTCTCGAAGGCAGCCAGCAGCTCTGTCATGCTGGACTGGGCAGGGCAAGCAGGCAGTGCCATATTGCCTAACAATAACACAGCTTAAGATTTTAAGAAGTGCTTACCATTTTAAGAAGCACTCCTGGACAGTAAAGAATTATAGATACATGATAGGATAGATTCAGACATAAAAGACCTCTAAATGAGTCATAGTATTGGATAAATGTACATAGGCTTGGGAGAAAGAAGAAAAAGAGTATAGAGAGTTATAAAAAGAAGTAAATGGTTTATAAAAGAAAGGAAACAAAGTCTTTAAAGAGACAGAGTAAAACAGTCATAGATTAAAAGAATTAAAAAAGAATAAACCACGTAAAGATGGAATATACACAGAGAGTCTGCATCATGTACACTATTGTGTTTCCTTTAAATTTTTTGACTACAGAGAGACATTTGATTCTGGGGATTGCTAAACTAAACCACCATATGTACTTTAATGGTTTCTTATCTTCAAAATTTGAGTCTAAGGATATGTTGCTTTGGAAAAGAGGTTCTTCTTTCGTTTCCACAGTGGATGAGAACCTGTGGATTGCTTCCAGAATAATATGGTTTAATGCACCAAAACCCCCTTGAAAGGTTGTTGTGAACACCCCCAAAAATTACTTTACCCAACTGCTGACTGAGATGAACCTAGCACCACACAGGATACACTATGAAAGACCTGCTTAACAGCACCCCCAAACAGCAGGAAAAAGTTTGGACAGAGCTACGACCATGTTCCCAAATATTGTTTATAAATGTTTCTTTACATTTAAAGTGGGATATGCTATAGAGATTTGCAATGGTCTGGATCTTGGTTTATTGATACAAATTTAAGGTAAATTTTGTTATATGAATATTTCTGCTCTTGATTAAGATATTGTGTTTGTACAGCTCATTTAAAAATTTAATGTATAATTAATAAATATAGGTTAATAGATAATCATCTATAATAGTCAAGCATGTAATCATGTTAGTTAGGTTTTCTAGCTATATAGAGAATATATATATTTCAGTTAGTTAGCTATTCTTCAAATCTTTCAGAGACCTTCAGAGTATGACATTTAAAAGCTTTAATAACTTAGTACTTTTTAGGAAAGTGAGACACATCTGCTCCTGGCAGCACCAATTACTTCAAAAGAAGATGGGCATTGAAGAGGCTTCTTATGGAATTTGCTAGCATTTGGTCAAGAAGCTGCTCTTGCCTGACTGCTTCATGGTATGCTGTAAAAACTGGAAATTCTGGACCCACAGAGAAATTACTGCTGAACTTGCCTAAAGGTGAAATGGTCCTTTGGAGTTCCTGCTTCATGAAAGAATAGAAAGAGTCTGCCAGACATTGGCAGGACACCTAAGAAAGTGACAGACAAACTGCCAATATAGGTGGAACTGTCTTTAAGATTTCCTGCTTCATAGAAAAGTCTGCTGGATACTATGGGCCTGTGGGCTGAAGCCTGGATGCTCCAATGGTACAAAAGAACTTTGGGTGACTGTCCAGACAGCGAGATGTCTCTGTCAATTCTAGAGTTTTGGAAGTTGTTTACAATGCGCTTCCTGTTTAGTTAGGTAATATTATATCCTTCTTTAATGGAGTTGAAGAATTTATAGTTATAGTTTTCCTTAGTTATGATAAAAGATAAAATAGATATAATTCTTGCTTGATAACTGTTTTATGTAATTTACTATGTTAAAGTTAAAACCTTCCTTTTTCATTTAAACAGAAAAGGGGAAGTGATGTGGCATTTCCTTCTGTATGCTGTGATTACCATTGATTAATTGAACTACCTTGGGCCTCTAGTGGAGCTATAGCGGAACAGAGCTAGGCAGGGAAAACTAAGTTGAATGCTGGTAGAGAGAAGGCAGAGTCAGAAAGAAGCTGTGGAGCCACTGCTGGAGACAGATGTGCTAAAACTTTGCTGGTAGGCCATGATCTTGTGGTGATGCAAAGATTAATGAAGGTGGGTTAAATTAAGATATAAGAGTTAGCCAATAAGAAGCTAGAGCTAATGGGCCAAGCAGTGATTTAATCAATATAGTTTCTGTGTGGTTATTTTGGTTTTGGGCAACTGGGATGAACAAGCAGCCCCTCCCCACTACACCAGATGAACAGCAGATACTTATTTATTATTCTTCGCGACCCTGGCAATCAGCATTCTAATTTATGCTTCCCTGAGTTTGATGATTGCAGAGACCTCACATAAGTGGACTGGCTCCATTTGTCCTGTGACAGCACCATGGTGCTCTGCACCATTTCCCAGGTTCATTCGCCTTGACATATAAGGCAAAGGTTCCACTGTAAAGTGAGAAAAATTTCAATATGCATATATTCTTTTTAGTATATATGCCAATATATGTAATATTACATAAATATATACTGTATATATAAATATATACTATTTTGCATGCATGGTATATATCTAGAAACATCTATATTTATTCTCTATCTATCTCAAATGTCTGTTATCTGTTTGTCTATCATAGTTCTGAATATCTGTTCATACAAATATGAACCTGAATATGGTGAACAAGGCTGCAATGAACCGTGGTGCTCAGACTATCTTTGATAAATTGATCTGTTTTCTCAATTTATAAGCAACATTTGTTCCTTCTAACAAAATTTCAAATGAATAACATATTGAGGCTAAAATGCTGTATCTGTATGCAAATCACCATGGTCTCTTTTCTATAATGTTGAATGTAATTCTTGATTACAATTGCAGTACAAAATTTTGTGGGCATTATTTTCTTTACAATTTTTCATATTACAGATATGATTTATCATCAACTTCCAGGAGGACTGTTTCCAAGTTTTCAGGAAAATTATCTTATTTGGTTAAAGCTCATGTTCATATTATGGTTAAAGATAATGTATTATGCCTCATTACAATTTAGAAACTTAAAAAGAATATCTGTAAATAATTTGACAATATATCGATTATAATTATGACGGTTTGGTTTTCTATAAATAACTATAATTAATGTTTTATATGAGTCTCAATAACATTTCCCCTTGAACATACTGATATTTGAGTACAGCATAAGCAATTACCTTGTCCATCTGCTGATCTTAAAGTTATTAAAATTATTCCAGATATGTTTTCATAAAGAGCTAATGCATTTTTACTCCTTTCTTCATATTCAATGTGTTTCACCCTGGTAGGAACTATATCTGTGATTTCAGTTCTCTTGGATATATAACAGGAAGTGTGTTTCTGAATAATTTGTCATTTATTATTTTTTGAGGAATTTCAATATTGTTTTCTGTAGTGGCTCTACAATTTAAAAATATTTCTCTTAATTTTTGAGAATATAGCACTATATAATATAACGAGAATGATGTAATTAGATTATTTCCCACTTCAAAACTCTTCCATATATACTACCTTGCTCTTCCAAATTCATGTCTTTTTTTCACTACCTGCTGTTACACATGCATGCACACTTATTTATATACATATGCACATATTCTGAAATGAACACATATAAGCTGCTCAGCTGTGTAGTGTTACTTGTATATATGACTTGACTATTTGGTATTTGATAACCAACTGCTGTTTCCTTCCCTGACAGAGACTATTTCTCCCCTCTTAGCATTCCCTCGTTGCCTGCAGTTCTTTGTGTAGGGCAGAAACCTCATGGTCTTTACTCTTGACGTCAGTATTTTTATTGTTTTTATCTTTGTTTAGTTTGAGTTCAGAAGGCTGTGTTGATGAGACTTTATGATTGTAGTTTCTGATATTACTAGGAGACACAATCTCACAGCAAACTCTCCAGTCCTCTAGCTCTTTAACTTTCTCAAGACTCTTCTGCATTATTCCCTCCCTTCTCTCTGTACAGAAGAAGGAAACTTCTCTCTGTACAGGATAGAGAGTGTTAGAGAAAACAACAACTGCTGGACGGTGGTGGCTCATGCCTTTAATCCCAGCACAAGGGAGGTAGAGGCAGGCGGATCTCCTTGAGTTCGAGGCCAGCCGGGTCAACAAGAGCTCAGTCCAGGACAAGCTCCAAAGCTACAGAGAGACCCTGTCTGGAAAAACAAAAAATTAAAAACAAAACAACAACCAAACTGCAGAATGTGGCCCAACATCGAACTTCATATTTCCATCAGGACTTTATAAATGGTCTGTTTTTCCCCTCCATGTTTTTGGTACTTTTCTTTTGTTGGTTTGTTGGTTAGTCATACAAACATATGCGAGATACGATGTCATTATTGTTTAAAGTTGTTTTTCCATGGTGATTATTATGAGTTTGGCTATCTTCTCATACAATGTTTGTCACCTATACATAGTTTCGTAAATATTTATTCAAGTCTTTTTTTCCTACTTGGTAGGAGGTTATTTAGTTGTCATCCTTGAGTTCTAGCAGTTCTTTATGTATCTAGACCCTAACCCCTTGCCAGTTCTTTGCATGCAGGTTGCCCTTTCACCCTGCTTTGGTTTCTGTAGACAAACATAAGACTTTTTGTTTGAAGTAATCACAGTTGCCCGACTATATTGTGGTTCATTGTGCTATGAACCACCTACTTGAAATTGTTGTAAGCTCAATGTCACCTGTGTTTTTTTCTCAAAGTTTTGATATCCTTGGTCAAGATGAAAAACTTTCAATGATTTTGATTTTCTCACTATCTGTGTTTGAAATTAAGGGCTCAATTTCATTCAACAACATTTGGAAATCCAATTTTCCCAAAATTATTTTGTTTCATTCTTTCTATTTAAATTTCATTCTTTATTTTTTAGTGATTTTGTTTAGCTATACATTTTTCTCTGCTCCCCTCCCTTCTTTACTGAAGATTATCTTTGAACTGAAGAGTCTTGGCTTTTTTATCAAAGACAAGCTGAATGCATTGTATGGTTTTTTTTCTGAGCTCCGAGTGCTCTTCCACTGGTCTGGATGTTGGTCTATGTTAGTGGTAAGTCATTCTAATTTGGTAGCTTTGTAAAGTATTCTTGAGTCAGAAAGTATGGTATTGCAACCTCTGCGATTTCAAGATCATTCATCTATTCAGGATCTTTGGCAGTTCCATATGTGTTTTAGGATATTTTTTCTGTTTGTATAAAATATGTCAGTAGGACTCTGAAAGAGATCATGCCAAATTCTGTACATTGTACTTGATGCATGAGCATTTTTCTAATACTATTTTTCTAATATGTGAACATAAAATGTCATTTTATTTGTGTTCTAGAATCTTTTATTAATAAAGTTATAGTTTTTAATGTACATGATTTTCACTTTTTTGGCTATATCTCTTACTAAATTTTTATTCTCATAGAAGTTATTGTAATGGGGATGTTTTTGTATAATGGATAGTTCTTAATGTTCATAATTTTTATTTTGCAATTTTAATGAATTCCTTAATTAGGTCAAATAGGTGTGTGTGTGTGTGTGTATGAGTATTTAGGTTTTGGAGTTTTATGCGTGGAAGATACACATACAATCTGTAAATGGTTGATTTTATTTCTTTATTTTTCAATTTGGATATTTCCTTTACTCATCAATCTGTGTAGGATTTCTAGAACTCGCTTTGGTAGAAGTGGATTCTTCATATTTAACCTTCATTATGTTGCAACAAATTTGTTCTGTACCTCATTTGATGGGAGTATTTTTTTATCTTTAAAGGATGTTAACTTTGGTCAGAAGCCTTGTGCTTAAATCCAGATTCTTGAATCTAATCTAAAATATTTTATGAAATTTATTTTTTATGGAGAGCTGTTTCTTTTACATTTTAATTTTTTTCAGTTAGTCTGAGATATTTTTCAGGGAGAGATATTTGTGAGTTCTTTGTTCTTGGGATTAATACACCTCTTTCTCATGAATCAAGTTGTGTCTAGGGGTGTGTGAGATACTTGAATGCAGTGTTCATGCCACATTCAAGTTGCATTTCTAATGTTTAGCCTTCCTCCTAAAAAAATAAGTTGTGGTCAATGGATGTTTAAATGTGGCACATACTATAGCGTCATTAAAAGGAGAGGATAACAATACCTCAAGCTATTAGAAGATTCTGGAACCAGGAGAGTCTGGTAGAGCCTCTGTATCTCCTAGAAAAGATAGCATGTTGATACATGCTTGTATGTATGTCATATATATTAAACTGTTAAATATTAAAAACAGGCATGTTTTATTGTACCTTGAACATGCACATGTGAAGATTTTGGTGTCTTTTTTAAACAGTTACATGATAAATTTAGATGCACCAGTAGAAATGCCTGAGGTTAAAAAAAAACCCAGAGAAAAAATGAATCACTTAACATAATATGACTAAGAAAGGAAGCTAACATTTTTTTTGTCAAATGTCAAAGCATCTTACAAAGAAGAAAAAAACTCCAAGAAGCTTAAAAACAAACTCAGCAAACCTTGCTGCAGACAGAAAAGAAATATCAACAAAATAATAATGGTTATCAAAGGGATTTCAACACATTCATGTTTTCTAGCAAGCTGAGAGCAAGGAAAGTTTCAAATTTTTCCTTTGCAAATGAGGATAAAAGTGTGGAACTTTCATTAACATAGAGGAGAGGGGTAAAGTCTGAAAACTAAAGCTGCAGGCACTGAGGGCGAAGGGGTTGCAGGGCGAAGGAGGAGACCGGCAGTGAATATGCTGTTCTGACCTGTACGTATTTTCTGAAAAACCGGAAGTTGAATTTTCTTTTTCTTTTCTTTTTTTTCTCCCTCTCCTGTTCTTCCTCCTCCTCCACCACCACCTCCTCCTCTCCTGCTAATTTGTTCGTTTGCTTTTTTGTTTTGCTTAGTTTTGGATACAAATTGAGATACAATCATTAATAAGAAGAAAAATAATCATAGCTTGAGTAAATGTGCCACAGGACTTCATGTACTGTGAACTTTTTGATGTTGTGAACAAAACCTTTGTGCTTTTGTTTCTTGCCCAATATCTTAAGGGTGGGGGTTGAGGATAATTTTTTTTCATTATTCCAGAAGGAATGATTTATTTTCTTCTCCACAAAACCAGATGAAATATAAATCTGTAGTTTATTTGAGGATAGTCTTAAACTGAAGGGGGGGAGTACAATGCTTCCTAGTTGTGAGGTATGATATGATTGACTGTGGTTGAAATGATCTACTATGAAATTGGGTAATGAAACTTTTGTTTCCCCTGACGTCATCACAAATAAACCACAACCACAGGTAAAATGCCCGAACTTTATGAAGCTATCTAAATGCCATCTCAAGCAACTTTTTTAATTATAAAAGAATTTCTGTATTTGTCCTTTTGAAACTGAGTAATACGTAAGATATTATGATTTGATCATGTATGACTTATTACTTTTAGATAAAATGATTCATTCTATAAAAATATTTAATTTCATGATTTTCTAGTAGTTAAAAAATTCAGAAAATTTACTTTGAAAAAGTCATAAGTTTAGCAATAAGTGTTTCTAAAAACACATTCTAGGGTTATATAAATACACATATGTACATATGTATTATGTGCTAAAAATTCTTGTATTATATAAACACACATATGAACATATGTATTATGTGCCAGCATGTTCTAGTGTCATATAAATATATATGTACATATGTATTATGTGCTAACACATCCTAGTGTTATATAAATACATAGATATACAAATGTATTTTGTGCTTTTAGAAATTTAAACTGCCTACAGCAATCAGTTTATGATCTTCTATAAGGTTTTAGAAGTACCAAAAATTCTACTTTAAGTTAAAAAAATAATTTTTTTAATGAAAGAAAGACAATGACAAATCAACTCTGATTATTTCATCAGCTCTCATTCTTTTACTTGCTACTCAGCAAGTTCATTAAATTCATTGGCTGTTTATTCAACCATTTATCCAGGTACTATGTATCTACAAATCCAACGAGACTGAGTTTTTCGTGTTCTAAGTGAGATGTTTACTATATTATATAAAAGTCTGTAATACTCTATATCCACAAATGCAACAAGTTACTGAAAGAGACGGGAAAACCTGTAAGTGGGCATTAAATCACAGGGAGAAATCTGAAAAGTGGACACCAAGAGTAATTCTCACTAGAAAAGGAAGGTGGAAATCGAAGCAGGCTGAGTGGGTTCCACAATTTAGGAAAAAAGAATGGAGCACAAGTATTTTAATGACAGTGAGACTAATCTGCTTGTTGATACAAGAGTAGATCCAGGATATTATACCTTTCCAGATCAATAGATGGTACAGCAGAAAGTGAACCTTCATACCATAGGTATTATCAATATAAATTACATATCAGTACTGGCCCAGTGATTTTAACAAATGTCCATCACTAAAGCAAGATGCTTATAATATGTTAATAATGTTCTAATAATATGTAATAATAAGGGAACTGACAGGGCTGGAGAGATGGTTCAGAGGTTAAGAACATTGACTGTTCTTCTGGAGGTTCTGAGTTCAATTCCCAGCAACCACGTGGTGGCTCACAACCATCTGTAATGAGATCTGGTGCCCTCTTCTGGCCTGCAGGCATACATGGAGGCTTAACACTGTGTACATAATAAATAAATAAATCTTAAAAAAAAATAGCCGGGTGGTGGTGGCTTTAGTCACAGCACTCGCGAGGCAGAGGCAGGTGGATCTCTGTGAGTTCAAGACCAGCCTCATCTACAAGAGCTAGTTCTAGGACTGGCTCCAAAGCTGCAGAGAAACCCTGTCTTGAAAAAAAAAAAACAAAAAAAATTATGTAATAATAGGGGAACTGAAGGGAAGGGATATATGTGAATGCTCCGTGTTTGCTCTTTAATTTTTCTCTAACTCAAAACCATAAAATCTATTAAGTAAAAGCATGGTTTCTTTTCTATTCCAGGATTTTAGCATGTATTTGGGGAAGTCATAAACAACTCCCTGTATTATTTTATATAGTTTCTGTAACAGATCACCACATATTTGACTGATTTAAGCAACAAGAATATAATCTCTGAAGTTCCATAAGGGAATTACTTGCCTGAGTCTTGGATCTTCTGATAGCCCATGAAATTTCATAAATTATGCTTGGTTCAACTCTGCCACCATCCTCCTGTGGAGTCTTTCTGTGTCTCTACTTTCTACACTGGTGAAAACATTTGTGTTGGATATAAAGTTCATAATCCAGAATGAGTGTGTCATGAGATCAATGACATCTGTCAAGAGTCCTTTCAAAATAAGGTCACAGTCAGAACTTCAGGAATTGTATGTGGATGGACATGTTGAGGTTGCGTGAAGGAGATATCACTTAAGGCACTGTACTATACTGTAACATAAACCCATGCTGCATTCGGAGAGTGCTAATGCAAGGATCTAGGTCAGAGGCATCAAAGCTACATAAGGACCAGGCATGCTTCCTTAGGATATAACCCCAGCACCTGAGAGGCAGAGGGAGGCATGTCTCTGTGAGGCTGAGATCAGCCTGCTCTACACAGTGAGTTCCAAACCATTCAAAGCTAGTCAGTCTGTCTCAGAAAAAACTACAAAGGGATGAATATGGATGTCTGAAGTAGAAATTCCTAGACTATAAAGTGCTGATATGTGCGGATTAAATGTTGTAGTATTAATGCCAATTACAGGACAACATTTTACTCAAAAGAATAGAGTTAGGCAACCAACAGGCAAGATTATAGGACAGTAAGCAGAGCAATATCCCTGATAGAAAAAGCTCAGGACAGCTGATAGAAACGGCAGCACATACATCTGAAATGTTCAGTGATGGCCACCTTACAGGAAAAGTTTTGACATAATTGTACAAGTTTCTTGAAGATGCGCCCAGATTTGTGATGAGTTAGTACACTGAGATTAATGTTAGGAAGGCTTTGTGCCTTCAAAGAGACTACTCTAAGGCATTGGATGGGGCATAGAGATAGAGGTGGAGAGCTAGGGACATTTCCAGGTAGAGTAGACCACAAGCCATGGCTCACTAGAGTTATTGAGTAGGGAAGGATGGGAAGGTGACTCTGGGATTGACTTGAAAACTTAGTTTTATGTCATAATTTAAAATAATGACTTTGGGAGACAGGGGATGGTTTTATTTGTAGTATATATAAATGTGTAGGTTCTCTTTTGGAAATGCTTAATTTTGTCATATGTTACATCTATTTGCTTCCTGCTGTTACTGAGCAGTGAAAGACTGTAAATAAAGAAGGAAGCTTTTGGGAGGTCTTTAAGACTAACTAAGTTTCCCACACAAGCCCCCACAAGTCATTTTTGTCGCAGACGACAAACTACAACAGCCTTCGTGATCCTAGAAAGATAAAGGAGTAGGGGAGTTTGCCAGCTACTCATGAACATGGCTAGTCCAGAGGCAAGAAAATGGTTTCCCTTTTGGAAAAGGTAAGAGAAAGCTGAAATTGCTACTTCGTAGCAGCAGCCCACTACTACCAAAACTGACTGCAAAGGGCATTAAAGAGTAGGCTTTCATCAAGGACAAGGTTCCCAGACCCCCAGAATGCCGCTTCATTCTCCCTCATTTTTATCTTAGCAGAACTGCTAGAGTGAAGGAAGAAATCTATGTTCCAACATAAAAAATAAACACAATCTCACTGTGACACGGGCTGATTCAGTATGGAAACATTGACTAGAGAGGCATTCTGGCTTACTTCAAAAGACTTTCAATAACTGCCAAAAGAGTTTATTTGGGTAGTTTCAGTTTCATGCGTTTAATCAACTGAAAACTCAATCCAGAGTTGAGAGTGTGACAGGGCATGTGTTCAGAGGAGGGTGTGCACGTGTGCCCATTAGAAGAAATGTATGCTTGCACATGTGGGTTCTTGAGCATGAGCAAAGGTGTGTGTACATGTGTGTTATATTATTCCTTTATATTTTCTATTTTTTCCCCTTAACAGGGTCCTTAGATAGCAGTATTCACAGTCAAGGTCACCTGAAGCCTAAGTATGCGTGGTACCCACATTCTTCAACGCTCCAGATCTTACAGTGCTTATTGTAAGTGAGACTAAGAGGCGGCAGATACAGCTCTTTTCTAGTTAATAAACTGCATTTAGATTTAGGCAATATGTTTCTTTTTTTTAAAATAAAGACTTCTATGCTCTATTTGTTAGTTTTGGTACACAATGTTTTCTACCAAATCTGTATTTATTCATTTAGTTATACAATTACAGGAAATTGTGTAACCTTTAAGGAATTAAGCTCACATCTTCAGGTTTTTGCAATTGGCAAAGCCTCTACAGATACACAGGTGATGGTGTTAATAACAATATAATGATTGCCCAACACTCTGAAGTAGAGAGAGGGGAAGTCAAGTTGTGCCCAATTGTCTCTTGCCAAAATTTTCGTAATGCATTGAATATTTGGAGGATTTGCAGTCTCAATGACTATGGAGTAGCAATGTACAGAAAAGGAGAACTGCTTCATTATCTGGTAATTTGTGAACTTCCTGAAGATAAGTCTTTGACTTTGAAGATACCCAAATTGAGGGCAAAGGAGATTTTAAATGAAAGATGGATCATTTAAGCCTAAAAATGGCATGCCTTTCCTATGTCATCACTTCTAGTGCACAGAGATCTTAGGCATGTAGTATACCAAGATATTCTCATTTTAGTTTTTCATCACGTGTGAATCTACAATGAGTTTAGTATGCCAGTGGGAATTGGTTCCAGGTGGAACGCAGATATTGGGATGCAGGGTGCTGGTCGTATAGGCTATATGCTAATGATGCCAAGGTGGTGGTATTTATTTCCTCAGTTTCATACATGACAACAAAACCTAGAGTTGTGCCCATGCTGTGCCCAACCATGATTCCAGCCAGCTGTCATGCATATGTTTGCTGCTGATCAAAAGGGGATCAGGTGACCGTGCGGTTGACTCAACCCCAGACCCACACTTGCGAGGACATCATTCTAAGTGCGTGCATTGCTGACAGTGCCTCAGTAGCAGCATCTGTGCAGATGAAAAGGAATTTATTTTTATCACCAGTGTCAGTTTCTCATTCCACGCCAGTTTCTGTGGCACTGGTTGAAAGAAGAACAAAGATGTTGCCAATTCTTAGGAATATGATGGGGAGAAAAGTCCCAAAATATTCTAAGAGGCATTTGGTACTCAGTAAGATACCCCATCATGTGTTGTCCAGGGAGAGAACATCAGGTACACACTGAAGAGTGCTTTGGCTCTGTTTCGTTTTTGTTATAACTTAGTCTCATGTGACTTTAATGACAGAGTACCTAGTTACTTTATAGAGTCATCCTTCAAGTAGAGAGATGTACTTTTAAGTAACTAGAAATATATCATTTTCTTATTGTAACAGAAATCCATATAACAAAAATACTCCACAAAAAGAAACACCTATATAGTCACCACTTACCAATAAATCCTACCCGTTGTGTAAACGTTCAGTTTATCTTCTTCCATATACACACATATGCGTACACACTACACACCCCTAGCTTACAGCAACCACATTTCCTGTTCTGCTTTGTCTCTCGAAATATCACCAAAGCTAATTATCATCAGTTCAGTGACCTACTTCAAATCGTTTCTCTACCCACTGTTTTTGACTTTGCATTTCATTTTGTTTTCAATAATTTAGTATTTTTAGGTTAGCCAGGTTTAAGGTGATTTTCCTAGCCAACTAAAAATTTTTATTTTTTACATCGTATTGAGAGGGTTCCACCTTTGTACCCTGCAGACATTTGAGATTCTCCAGTCCTAAGTTCAACTGGAGTTCCTGGGATCCTCTTTCTCATTTGGATCAGTGCCCCGAATCCTTGCTTCCCTGTGATACACAGCTATGGCTTCCTAATGAAATCTACTTATTTTTATATACCCAATTTGTCATTTAATTTTCTTATCAATAAAGTAAGATTTAGCCAATTTCAAATTTCTAAATTTCAAATTTCTAAATTTAGAAGTTTGAAATGTAGGTAGAGAAACAAAGAATGTCATAGAAACAAGAGTAGAGGCCGGGATAGACAAGGCCTTAAACCTATTTTAATGCAGGTTTATGAAAGAGATACAGTCGTACCTCCCATTCTCCATTTCATATGCAAATGTGATAACATTGTTATGTCAATTGCTTAAGAAAATACTGTGTGTAACATTTTTGACATTGACAGTTACTTTTATATTAACATTTTGCTTTGGAATGACACATATTCTTTCTGAAGGAGACAGCTCACTAAATGTAATTGTTTTTCCTTCATAATGGCTCCAAAAGCAAGAGATTGCAGCCACTTTTCTTTACTTTAATGGTAAAGAAGCACTTTCCTCCTCTGGGAACTTGGAGAATTTGTATAGACCAGGCACACTTTTTTCTCATATCATTTTATGCATCTTTGTTATCAAGAGGAACTGATGAGACAATGGTCTCACCTCAAAAATTCACCGTAAAGCCACTTTCTAGTCTTCAAACATTGAGTTTTAACAAGGCACTGGCCTTACCTTTGTTCATCGATCCCCAGCTCAGTTGATTTGTGGGGGGATGGAAAATCTTAAGCAGGGAGTCTAACACAATTTCACCCTCTCACTCCTGTTAGAAAGTTAGCAGATGGTGTTGGTACCCAGCGGGCCATAGTTTTGTCCTCTGCCCCTCCCTTGACCCTCATCTGTAAGACTGAGGGTGATTTACCAAATCTTCACCTTTTCCATGGCTGAGGTTAAACTGCTCTGGTACTGATGATTTCATTCTCCCAACTGCTTTGCGATATAGGTTAAAACTTTTTTTAATTTTCCAGGAATAATTAAGAGTCAGAGATTATCAATTGTAAATACAAACATTCAAACACTTTCATTATGACTCTTTGCTCTTGTGAGGCTCAACTAAAGCAAGTTATACAGAATACAAAACTTTGAAGGAACTACTTATTTAGAAAAGGGGAAGAAAGATAAAATACATTGAAATATGAGGCGTGGGAGCTTTTGAAACTATTTTTAAAATTTTCTTTTATAAGTATTGACTGCATGCACGGCACCATGTGCGTGCCTGATGCCCATGGAGGCTGGAGAATGGTGTTGGATTCCCTGGAACTGGAGTTACTGATGGTTGTGAGTCACAGCCAGAGGCAGGGCCATGTTAATGCTGGGAATTGAACCCACATTCGGAAGAACAACATGTGCTTTAACCCGATATGCCATCCTCCCAGCCCCCAAGCATTTCACCTACATTATGAAATCCTCTCACTGCCGTGTGGCATTCTGTACATTTTAGAGTGCAGTTATCTATTTCTTCACCTGAGCTGGTTGCCTTGCTTCTATTACTAAGCATACAGAGATGTCCTGCTTTCCAGATGCTGACATCTCGGTGACAATTTAGAGGTAAATAAGTATGTGTGATTAAAAGAAAGTATATTAAAAATATGTTTAGTATGACTATTGATTCACTTATTTTAAAGCTACAATTAAAGATAATTAAGATTTTTTGAGGAATTCTATTAAATTATTGACCTCATTTGAAAAACAGAACAACTAAATCTAGATTTACCTTTAGCATATGTAAGCCTTTTCACTTATAGTTCAAAAATTAATGAAAAATACACTTAAATATCTTCTTCTGTTCCCCTGGAGAAGTTCTTCCATATTCTGAAAGGGTGCTGCTGAGCAGATGGCTCTTCCCAGGGTCGACCAGGTGGAGCTGGAGCCGGCAAGTTTGCACATTCTGAGGTTGTAAAACCAAAACCATGACCTCTTCTTTTATCCATCGTCCTATTCCAGATACATATTCTTCATATCGACAGCGTGCCAAGGAATTAACTATGACAGTAATGTATCTGGCACCACAATTTCTGGTTCTTTTTTTTTTAAATTTTAAACACTCTGTCATAAAACATAACAACATTGTACTTGAGTTTTCAATTGCCTTTTCTCTTTGTCTCTGAACAGACACACATTTCAATCAAAAGACAAACGTTACCTTTGTTGGTTTCAAAAACATAGATAAAACGTTGTGCCACTTTAAAGTCATGTTTGAATAGAGAGCATAGACAAAAGTGAAAAAGCATAGGAAACCCTGGTGATTCCCAGAACACTGTTGACTGGCTATGGATAGTCAGAAAACAATACACAAAGAAAACTCACCTACAAAACTCAGTTCGTAAACCCTCTGAGTTCCAGTATTTATTGAGGCAAACTGTCAAGGCGGGGGAAACGAGTTCTGTATGGAACAGGGATTACTAAAGGAATATCAAAGCCATTCTTGTAGGATGTGCAACAGATGCCTGTAGTCCCAGCAGTTGGAAGGGTGAGCTAGGAGGATTAAAATGGAGTGTGGTCAGCCTAGCAGACATTGCAACATTCTTTTTTCAAAACAGCACAAATAAATGAGCAGTTTTTCAAAGGTCATTCTCAGATATTAATTCCTGGAGACAGACTTTGCTAACCTGAAATGATGTTATCAGGTTAACTGGCAAGCAGTATAATTGGTGATAAAATCTGTAGACGTGAGGACGATTGGGAGGTGCTATGGAAATGTGAATGCATTTGTGAACTCTTTTTTATGCAAAAGTAAAAACCAGCACAATGGAACCCACTCCATTCACAAATAATAGAAATTAGTTTTGCTCCACAAAGGAGCATTTTGTTCCATTTCCTTTGTCTGCTAGAAATGTGTCATAATATTCTCAGTCTCTTTTTCCATGGAGTAAAAGCATCGTGTATGCTCTTTCTTGTTTCCAAAGCAAGAAAACGAGTTGATTCTTTCCGCTGGCGTTACCATTCACCGCCTTCCCCATGCATCGCCTCTTTACTGTGTCCAGACTGAGGGTACTGAAAATGCAAACCAGTCTTCTTGTCTTAAGAACATACATAAGAACACTTTCTTTGAAAAAATAATAATAAAGTAAACTCTTTTCATATTGGGATCTGGGGCACTGTAAGAATGCCATTCCAATCAACAGCAGAAGCCATCGTGAGGGAACAAACTGCATACGCAAGGAGACACAGGCTCTGTAGCTCCAAAATAGCTTACACAAAGAGCTTGTATGTGAATTTGGCTCACCTCAGCAACACTTTTTCTTTAAATTACACAGAAATCTGAAATGCACTGGGTGTGTGTTAGGGCAACCTGGCCCTGAGTAAAAACCGTGCATTTAAAAGGGCAAATATGGAAGTAATTATTACCTTGATGTATTTACCAGAATGCACAGACTGTACCCAGCATGTCTTGTCTGGGCACTGAGGGTTTCTCAGCACACCTACCGCTCCAGCGATTCCAGCACTTAATATCATGTGACTTAAGAATCAATAGTAAACTCCCTTTACGTAGACTATACTGCATTGGGAAGCTTCAGTGGACAAGGTTGAGAATATAGACTATAATTTTCATTGCTAATGAATGAGTCACAGTATTGCTAGCTTCAGCTAGTCTGGTTCAAAAATGAATGGATTAGTGTTGCAGGCAGGCACTTTAGAGAAATAAACAGGAACTTTTGCTTCCTTCCATTTATAGCCTAAAAAGGCAAGACTTAAGAAGGAATGCTAAGTAACTGAAAAAAATGTGACTGGGTTTCTTGGTTACTGTTGGGCCTTTAAACTGTGTTCTTGGCTAAGCCAATATCCATATTTCCTGCTAAATAAACTTAGAAGCAGGCTCTAGTGAGTATTAAGAAGTGGTGTTGTGGGTATGTTCCAGCGGCACAGCTAAAATCAATCTATTCTATGAGGCTCTCATCAATGGTGGGCAGAGTATTGTGATTGGTCTCCGTGGTTAACATAAGGAAAGTCTGTATGTAGTGTGAAGCTGAAAGTATGTAGTTGTGCATTATATGCATAAGGAAGAAAATGAGTACAGTGGATCATAATAATATTAATAAATACTATTAGAAATTTTCTTTCTTGTAATAAATAAATGTAAAGCATGAGTGGGGAGACTCCAGGTCATTTACCCTCAGTATATGCCCAGATCAAGAAGTTAACAGAAATCAGAAATCGTCAGTCTATGGCTCAAGCAACTGTTATTGGAAAGAGGGTTATTGAAAGTGGGGGGGGGCACACAATACACAGCCTTGTATTTCATTAAATTCTATGAGGAATTAAGAGTTTATAGAGAACAACCTGGAGTAAGTCACGATGACTATATTAGCGAGGAAAAATGCCATGGGATCAAGTGGTATGCATCTTTGTATTTACCTTGTCTTCCACAACAGCAACAACAACAGGTATAAATGTGGTTTCTTCGCAGCAAGACTCTTGGACATCATCACATCGTTGCCTGCTCTTTTGCTATCACTTTTCTCTGATGCTCTCTGTAAAATTGAGAATAAAGAACACAAAGTTTTGAGTTTAAGAAGTAAAAGGATTTGGGAGTTGTGGATTATATAAAACTTTGAAAGTCCAAGTCTAAAGAAGGCAGTTAAGACTTGACTGGATCTCTAGAGCTACATGACCTTGTTCAGAGGAAGGCAGCATTTGTGTAAACAGATTAGCAGACCCAAGACACATAAAAAGTTAACTACGGGAGGGACACAGACCGTATGCAGTGCAGTGACAGGAGACCTGGGCAAAACATTGAGTCAGAGGACAGCTTACAAAGGAGCTAATTACTCCACGCTCTGGGACTTCAGCTTTATAGGATGACCAACTGAAACTACTCACATGGGTGCACGTAGATAAGCACACAGTTGAAAAGATTCCCTTTGGGAACAACATTAAGTAGTCTTTCCCAAAGGACAAGGTTGAGGCAGGCAAGGACGGTTAAGTCACTGCCACACTTCAGCCCCAAACTAGTGAGATTATGGAGCAGTCACACTGGAAGAACAGAGTTGCAGATAGGTTCAAGAATACTTGTGGGTCTCTGCCTCTGTTTCCATCAGTTGCTGGATGAAGCTTCTATGGTGACATTGAAGATAACCATCAGTCTGACTACAGGGAAAGTCAAGATCGGACCCCCTCTCCTTTATTGCTTAGAGTCTTAGGCGGGGTTCTCTTGTGGATTCCTGGGAATTTCTCTAGAGCCAGGTTTCTGCTAACCCTATAATGGCCCCCTCAATCAAGATATCACTTTCCTTGCTCTCATCTCTGTCCTCCCTCCATCTCCACTATCACATTCCCTCAAGTTTTCCTCGATCCTCCCTTTCTCCCCTCCTCTTTCCCTTCTACCCTCCCTTCCCCCCATGATACCAATTTTGTCAGACGATCTTGTCTATTTCCAATTTCCAGGTGGGTCTATATATGTTTTTCTTTGGGTTCACCTTATTACTTAGCTTCTCTAGGATCATGAACTATAGGCTCAATGTCCTTTGTTTATAGCTAGTATTCACTTATGAGAGTACATACCATATTCATCTTTTTGGAGCACTGGAATGAGCTCCCAAAGTCTAGTTGAAGAGTGGAAGGAATGAGAATATGAGCAAAGTCTAGTTGAAGAGTGGAAGGAATGAGAATATGAGCAAAGAGGTCAAGACCATGATGGGTTCAACCACTGAAACAGTTTACCTGAGCTAATAGGAGCTCACAAACTCCAGCCAGACTGGGAAGGAACAAGCATAGGACCAAACTAGTCCCTCTGAATGTGGTTGACAGTTGCATGGCTGGGGCAGACTGAGGGGCCAGTGGCAGTGGCACCAGGATTTATCCCTACTGCATGTACTGGCTTTTTGGGATCCTATTCTCTTTGGACGGATACCTTGTTCAGCCTGTATATAGTAGGGAGGCCCTTGGACCTTTCACAAGGCAATGTGCCTTACCCTCTCTGAGGATTAGATGGGGGTGGGGTGGGAGGGCGTGTGGAGGGAGTAGGAGGAGGGGTGAAAAAGGGTGGTGATACCCAGGGAAGTGACTTATCAGAGGGAACCGTATTTTTTTTTCACTAACAATATGGAATAAAGGAGGCATAAAAAACATGTTTAGCTTTGAAATCATTGTGTCTGTAAGACATGTGGATGGACTTGCTGGAGAGCAGACAGAATTATTTCTTTCAGAATAAAATACAGGTGGCTAGGCCGTTTTCTTTTCAAAGTGATACAAACTCAGTTTTAACTAGTTGAGCCCTTGAGAAAAGACTCATTTTCCTTTGTAACAAACCCAAACTGAATGTAGAGATCCATACCTGGCTGTTAGAATTTTATGTCTCCTATCCCTTGCTTCTCTGTGGCTTGTCTTCCAGAACAGCTTTTTACAGGAGGGAAGAAGAACCTTGTAGCTCTTGATTCTTGAGAAAAGACTTGCTTTGACCAGCGTGTCTGTCAAGAGTTATAGACACTGGAGTCAAAGCAAGAAATACTCAGATTGCCTAGTCTTTTGACATATTTCAAACCTGCCTGCCACTGATTCATAAAGCTCTGTGGTTGACTATTCCAAAAGAACCACATGATATGGAAAATAGTGAATGTCTGGAAGATCATTGAGCAGGTAAAAATTAGATTCTTGGTTCAAGGTCAAAGTCCAGCTACTGCTTATTGTGTTTTGTAACTGATCACTTACCTGCCTTATTCATTGACCCATCTGTGGCCTGGTCTCAGCACAAGCAGGAGCTTCCACACCCAGAGAACCACCTTCCCAGCTCACTCCATTCTGCTGCAGGACCCTAGACCATCTTCAAAAGATTTTACCCTGAAGGTATTTTAACTTTAAAAGTAAATAAACTTGGCTTTGGACTAATCAATAGTAGAGTGGTTATAATTAATAAAATATGGAAAGAGAGGTTGCTTAATGAGAATGTATCTTGACTGATGGTAGTTTCCAATACGATAAATTTTGTTTAAGCTATTGGAAGTCTGTAGACGATAAAGCTGTAACCTCAGAAACAGATGTCTGTGCAGTCTTATGTGCTTTTCCACAGGCATAGGAAAGTATGTTTGCAGAGCACCGATTACATCACCGCTGCCCTGCCAGTCCCTCTCTTCAGTTGTATTCTTTATGATCTGTGCTACATAAACTTTTTATGGAGACCGTGAGGAGACAGTAGCTGAAGGACAATGCTGTGTCGGACCATGAAAGATGTTTTACTATAACTCCTCTGTTATTGAGCCATGCACAAAGAGAACTCAAAGCTTTTAGCCATAGAGAACACATTGATGCATTTCTAAACAATAGAAATAGTCAATTTTTGATAATCACTGACAAAATTCCAATGTTTTCTGGTATTTTATACATTCTAATGTTAGCAGAATCATATGGACCCAGAGTTTAGCTTTAAATGTATCCTTACTAACTGCATATTCTCAAAAAACTCATATCTCATCAATAGATCAAAGAAGACAAGCTTTTGGAGGAAAGCAGATGGTGAACTCTCCAGACAACCTGACACAGAGTAGGTGTCCTAGCTTCTTCTCTGTTGCTGTAATGAAATACCCTGAAAAAAAGCAACTCAGTGGGAAAGTTTTCTTTGTTTCACACTTTCAGGTTACAGTACACTCTTTCAAAGATATCAAAGTGTCAGGCACTCCAAGTAGATAGTCACACCACACTCAAAAGTAAAACACAGAAAGATGAATATATGTGTTCTTACTCTTCATCTATAATTCTCTACTCATATATAATCAGGGGCCTCAACCCAGGAGATGGTGATGCTCAATTCAGATTGAGTTTCTCCACATCAATTAAGGCAACCAAACCAACTCACAACAGGTATGTTCACAGGTATATCTAGGCAATCCCAGAGTGAGACGCCCTTCTCACCCCAAGTTGTGGGAAGTTGACTCACTAACCATTACAATATGTGACCAATATCAAATAGTAACAAAAATGTTTGTTAGATCATAGTACACACAAATATAGGACCATAGTTGTTATTTTTTGATAGATGAGCATTAAAATACATTATTATAGTTTATAGTGACTATCTTACTTAGAGTTTCTATTGCTGTGATGAAACACCATGACCAAAAGCAACTTAGGTGAGAAAGGATTTATTTCATTTACACTTACAGGTCGCAAACTATCACTGAGGGAAGTCAGGGCAGGAGCTGATGCACAGGCTGTGGAGGAGTGCTGCTTACTGCCTTGCCCCCCCCCACCTAGGCTTGCTCAGCCTGCTTTCTTATAGAACGCAGGCCAGCAATCCTGGTGTTGGCCCATTCATCCACATTTTTTTTGGGCACTCCCAGATCAATCACTAATTAAGAAAATACCCTACAAGCTTGCCTACAGTCTGGTCTTAGGGAGTAATTACTCAATTGAAATTCAAAGCTCTCATATGATTATAGTTTGTATCAATTTGACACAAAACTAGCCATTATAGTGGCACATGTGACCTCTTTTAAAAGACTTCAGATCTGAAGAATTAGAGAGAAAAACAATTTATGCACAATTAATGTATTTATGCTATATAGCTCGCTACATTTTAACTACTGTAGTCAATGGCAGAAAGGACAGAGTTTCCTTCATTCATTTAATTCTTTTGTTTTTTATTTATATAATACATGTGTCTGTTTGTCTATCTATCTGTATCTATCTATCTATCTATCTATCTATCTATCTATCTATCTATCTTTTTATCCATCTATCATCTACCTATTGTACTCTTAAGAAAACATCATAAGAAACAACCTTCCTCAAGACCCAGTAATACCACTTTTGGGTATATATCCAAAGGATGCTCAATCGTGCCACAAGGACATGTGCTCAACTATGTTCATAGCAGCTTTGTTTGTCATAGCCAGAACCTGGAAACAACCTAAATGCCACTTGACTGAAGAATGTATAAGCAAAATTTGGTACATTTACACAATGGAGTACTATACAGCAGAAAAAAATAACATCTTGAATTTTGCAGGCAAATGGATGGAGCTAGAAAACATTATTTTGAGTGAGGTAACCCAGACACAGAAAGACAATTATCACATGTACTCATTCACTTATAGGTGGTTTTTAAACATAAAGCAAAGAAAACCAGCCTACAAACCACAATCCAAGAGAAATTAGACAACAATGAGAACACTAAGAAAGATTTACATAGATCTAATCTGCATGGGAAGTAGAAAAAGACAAGATCTCCTGAGTAAATTGGGAGAATGGGGACCTTGGGGGAGGGCTGAGAGGCAGGGAGGGGAGCAGAGAAAAATGTAGAGCTCAGTAAAATTCAATAAAAAAAGAAAAAATAAAGAAAACATCTTAGAATCATCTTTATTTTAGAATTATTTTTCTCTTCAGCCATTTTGGTCTTTTATTTCTCACTGTCTAAAAGTTTATTCCAAGGAATATACACAGTAAATTAAATTAGAGTGTTCAAATTAAATGTCAGTGTAATTGTTGCAGGTATCGCCCTGCCTCGGGTCAGATTTGTTCTTCTTCTTGATACAATATCCCAAACAGCAAAGGCTTTTGATTTGGGTGTTTCTGTTAGTGAATTTCCTTAATACCATACTCCCTAGCTTTATAATTATTTGCCCATAATACACGTGTATAAATGCAATATGGAACTCCATAAATGTGTGCAGTCTTCACGACATCGCAATGTGGTGGCAGAAAGCAAGGTGAGAAAATCAAACAGCAGAGCTGTTTGCAGTGTAGCCAGGAGCTCCCTGAGCATCTGCTTCTTCACCCGGAATGTGATGCAGTGGGCACCAGTGCAACACAAGCGGATGGAACTTTCCGCCATGACCGAAGTAGTCTCTCCGCATCGTCCATGTCAGTAGTTGTGAGCCACAAGTAGCAAGAAGTATCTACGAAATTATGTTTTTCTTGTTTCCCTTCATTTGAGTTAAGTTTTGAAAGGATTTTGTTTTTAGAACAATTTTAGATTCACAGTAAAATTGAAATCTAAGTGCAAAATATTATCATATACTTCCTATTACTGTGCAGGTATTATTTATCCTATTGACAACATCTATCAGAGAGCCCCATTTGATACGTATGACACCCCAGCACTAACCCACCATAATTGACCAAAGTCCATACTTTTATGTTAGTATTCATTCTTGGAGTCGGGTATTCTATGTGCCTGGGAAATTGTGTAATGAGTGTATAGTAAATACCAAGAACTATGAGTATTGCATCATATAGCAAATAATAAGGGATTTAGGTACTTGATCACACAATGAATAGCAAGGAGTGGGTACCTGGACACGTGCTAAGTAAAAAAAGCGACATGAGGATGAGATCAGATCATCCAGGAAATACTAACATGCGATAAATTCCAAAGAGTGTTAGCACTGATAACATAATAAATAACAAGTGGTGTGAGAACTGAGAATACACACACACACACACACACGCACAAATGCACACGCACGCACACACATACACGCACACACACAGATAGTGGATCGTATAGTATATGCCAAGGGATCAGAGTATTGGGACCATAAAGCAAAAACCAAAGAGTATGAGTTCTGAATAACATGGATAATACCAAAGTGTGTGAAAAATGGTTAATATGATACATGTCAAAGAGTATGAATATTGGCCCATATGGAAAATAGCATGGGTTGTATATACTGGGCCACATATTAAAAACCAGATGAGAGGATGTTCACACTGCCTTCATAAGTGATTTTCCCACTATGCCCTTCCTCAAAAATAAGCTGGCATCTTTTGCTTCTCCCTACAGGAAACCCAAAAGGCTTTTCTCTAATGCTAACATTAGCAGATCCTGGTGCTAAATCTCACAAAGTGGCAGTAATCCCTCTTGACTGGCTTCCCTTGAGGGTTTATGTCTCATAGTTGAGCATACTGAGTTTCCAGCAATTGAATTATAGTTGATTGCATTACTCCAGCATTGGTCTTATGGTGGTTTCCTCTCATGAAGTTAGCGACGATAAACTGCAACTTCTTGTGTTTCTTTGACTTTTCTAGACTCAGGCTACAGTTTCTTTTGTGTTCTTTCCATCTTTTGGGTAAATTGTTGATTATTAAATCTGTACACCACTTAAAACTTCAAATGACAATTCCATATACCTCACATGTGAAAACTGAAACTTAGAGTCAGTTTTAATTAAATTTAAAAAATTACATGTAACCAATGACTATACCAGACAGTGGAGGATTATAAAATTTTAGATAAATGTATATTTAGTTTTTTATTCTATCTAATAATATTTGATTCTCCATAGCCATGAATGTTAGTAATATATCCATATAGAATTGTTGTTAAAAGTGAATTATTAAATCAAGACTTGGTCAAATATAAAGATCACTAGAAGTTGGATGAAAGTACTAAAATGAAAAATGTAAAATAAAAAAGCATAGATTTGAAAATTCTGAAAATATGTAAATTTGTGTATAGTATATTATCAGTGACAAATTGGATAATAAAGATTAATTAGGACAAATGCATTTAAGCCCCTTCACAGTGACAAACCATGGGTTTCTCTATTGAACAAAGGCCTAACCACACAGCAAATTTACATTGCATAATTCCGAATAAGTTAGTCCATTTTACAGCACCTTAAATTCTACATCAACAGAACAGAGACTATAATTACTCTATAAACATCATTATGAGCACCCAAATGAACTACTGTGTGTGAAGCACTTAACGTCTCATGCAATATACAGCAGATGCTTAAGACATTAATTTTTCTCCTATAAAACTTTCCTAAGCTAATTTCAAAAGCACCGTTATGCACAGCTTTACTATAATCTGGAGAATACCCATGTTATTTTCTACTAATAGGTTTGACTTCATGTATTTTTGAAAAAAGCCACAAACAACAATGACCAAAAAAAAAAAAAGAAAAGAAAAAGAAAAAGAAAAAGCCAGCAGTGAATTATAAATCACAAACCAAAACAGCACAGAGTTCAAACTCTGAACGGAAGGAAAATATTCCTCACTTTGAAGGGCTCTCCTTCCAAACCACGGAGTCACAGATTTTCCCACCCACTGTTACTGCTGGCAAGGAGGTCCTAGCCTGCTTGTTTTTTTTCCCCTCTTTTTTCTGTTCTGAGAGTCTTTGCTCAGTCTTGCCACCAGTGAGGGCTAGCTCCAGTTTCTCTAAGGAGACCTTCTCTTTGGAGGAAGAATTTTGGGCAGCTTGGGTTGCCCATCGCTTTGGGCCGCGGCAGAACTGCCAAATGTGTAAGAGAAACTTCCGACTAGGTGTGGTCCTTGGCCAGCTGGCACAGGTGCCAGAACTGGCTGTGTGGGGGTCCATGCTCGCCATAGGCAAGCCATTTCATTGCCGAAAATGTTCTTGGAAGGCCAAGTTCAAAACCTAAGCAACAGCACAAATACATTCTCTTGCAATTATGCATTGGCATTTTTTGCAAGGTTGTGAGACTGGGGGATGTATGGCTACACAGCACCTACAGCAAAGGCCATTAGGTGGAGCCCAGATTCAAACTGGCCTGATTTTTTGTGTGCGCATGTACGTGCGCACAATTTTGCATATCCATCTGTGTGCAGGCGTACATTTGTTGGCAGATGCATGTTTATGTGCTTGTCTGTGTATGTGCATGCCTGTGGAAGTGAGTGTAGAGGCCAGGGGACAGCTTCAGTGAACATAGGTGCCACGCACGTTAGTTTGTTTGTTTTTGTTTTTTTGAGACAGGGTTTCTCTGTAACCTTGGAACCTGTCCTGGAACTAGCTCTTGTAGACCAGGCTGGCCTCGAACTCACAGAGATACACCTGCCTCTGCCTTGCGAGTGCTGGGGTTAAAGGTGTGCACCACCACTACCCAGCTAAGCCATGCACTTTTATTTTTAGAGACATCATCTCTCACTAGCTTTGAGCTTGTCAAGTAGATGAGACTGATTTCTCCTCAACCTTCAGGATCTGCCCATGTCTTCTTCCTCAGCTCTGGGATTGTAAGCATGGGCTACCATGACTGTCTTCTTATGTGCATGCTGAGGGTTGCATATAGGTTGGCAGCTCTGCAGGGCAAATATCTGACTGACTGGGCTACCTCTTTAGCCCATGAAGTGATGGTTTTAAAAAGCCCAAATAAAATTGAAACAAAACAAAGCAAAACCAACAAACAGACTCAAGGTCTGTCTGCTTCCCTTTTTTTTAACAATCATCCCATTAAAAACTACTGGAGGGTCCTTTCGTGGATGGAATGTTTCCTCAAACCTCCTAGTATGTTTTTATTAACTTGTGAATACAAAGTAGCAAAATTTAATCAGAATATATGAGTAATAATATTTCTTAAAACGGCCTAAAAATGCTATGGAAGTGGTACATTGTGGGCATGTCTGTAAAAAGTTGTGCTGGTGTACCCTCACGTGGAGCTAAATCTCTCACCAGGATCAGAGAATGGCTGCTTTCCTCCAGAAACGTTCCCAGTGTTAATCCCCCTTACATTAAAAAAGCACATGCTTCATTGTCTGGTATCTTGAAAATGCAACAAGTACACTGCACCTATGCTCACAGTAAAGGCTCAAAAGTAAAATTCAGCCTTTTAAGTTGGAGTGCCCAGGCAGTCATTTTTCCATGCCTCTCTGTGTGCTCCAGCTCTGGAATGTTCTGAGGAATGCCTGTCGAATGATTTGCTGCTGATATTATTTTCTTCAGATTTTATTGCATTCACAGGGAAATATGAAATCACGAAGCTATCTTATCCACAGATTTATACAGAAATGAAGTGTTTTCTACTTAATGGAAAGATTGCCCTCTTTGTCTAAGAAGGTTTTTCATCCCAGAAAAAAAATCAAATGCAGCCAAAGCCAATTGTAAGTCACCTCTCAAAGCCCCGGTTGGGTTTCAGCTGCAGTGCTGGAAATCCAATCACTGGTCCCCCGTGTACGGTGTGGTGCAGCGATGCCTCATTTATCAGGAATTGTTAAAGGCCGAGGCATGCCATGGAAGAGAAATGTCCAGATACTTGAATCTTTATACCTCATGCATGAGTTAAAAATATAAAAAAATTAAGCATACTTAAAATATTACATATTGCTTTCCTGGGCAGTGTGTCCCGAACCCACTTTAATCAAGTTTGGAACTGAGCTTTCTCACTTACTAGTTATTTGACTTTGGCAGGTTACTAAAATTCAGTTCAACCACTTACTAGCTTTATAATTTTGGCAAATTAGTCAGCCTCTGTTTTCTCATCTGTCAAGCAGAGATAATTATACCTATGTCACAGTCCGAATTAGCTAATCTATATAAAACACCCCATAAACTGCCTAACACATAGTAGACCTACCCAGTGTAGCTGACTGGCCCCACGGTAGACTCCTTGGCCAGACGCTCTGGATCTGAATGCTGCCTGAGCACTTCCCGAGCAAGTGAACTGAAGCATCTTTTTAACATAAGATTTCTGTGCCTCAGTTTCTACATCTGTATAATGGAGATGGTACTAGTATATGAAGAATAAGTGAGAGCCACGTGCAAAACCCTAGAATGGTGTTCAATAAAATGAACTATTGTTGGCAAAGATTTTATATGTAATAGAAATGCTTTCCTAGTTGTGTGTTTGTGTGTGTATGTTTCTATTCAGCATACTAACTTTCTCTTTTTGCTGTTTTTGTTTTTTTTATTTTGCTTATCTTAAAATATATCAGTAGAGATTAGTCATAAATTGTTCTCTGAGATAAGACAACATTCGTTTCTGTGCTTTTAGAGTTGCTGCTATTAAAGTTATCTCTTCCCCACTTCCTCGTGGAAACATTGCCCGCCTCTTGGCTACATACTGGGGAAAGTCTGAAGTGGCTGGAAAATGGGTGCTTTCCTTAGGGACTGACCACACTGCCCTGCTGCTGACACAGCCAGGAACTGGTGTCATTGACACAGGTGGTGAGATAGAGCTGCAGCAGCAGATGAAATGAAGTCTCACTGCACACACAGTAGTGTGCTTAGATTAGTGCAGGAAGTGTCTGAGTGAATGGCCACGTGTCTCCCAAAGTAAAGACTTGATGAAACTCAAAGACATCTCGGAAGCCAACATTTCTCCCTCTGGCAATTACCATCCTAGAACTTCACATATTGTCTTCTGCTTAAATCTAGTGTGTACACCAGTTTGACTTCTCTGTGCAGAGTATGGATAGGAAATTGTAAGCAGGAGTAAGAGTTGATGGATGACTGGTCCAGATGCCTACACAGATGTGTATGAGGCATCTGGCAAGTGAGTAGAAGCCAGTACTTGGAGTACAATGAGTATCAGAACACTCAGGCTGGCTGTCCGTCATTATATTTATGTGTGAGTTTACACCTTGATCCAAAACAAGAGGCAGAAAAAGCTAACTCGGAGTGGCCTGGTTTTCAGAAACCTCGAAGCTCCCTCTTAGTAGCATACCACTTCCGACAAGACCCACCACCTAATCCTTCACAAACGGTGACTGACTGAAGACCAAGAGCTCAAGCCTGTGAGCCTGTGGGGCAGTTCTCACTCAAACCCTGCTTCCCACCAGCAGTGAGGGAAGGGTTCTTTCTCCCCACATCTCTCCTGTATTTGTAGTTTTGCTGATGGTAGCCATTATGACAGTGTTGTATCAAGGCAGACAATGGAAAGAGTTTCCATGATCCTACATTGAATTAATAATACTAAAATAGGTTAACTATTAAAGTTAATTGCATATGTATTGTAATACACATAAAAATTCTGATGACCCATCTCATAGATCCAGAAAAACAATCCAAGAATTCATACATCAATAGAGGAACACAGGAGAACTTTCCATCGTCTAGTACCTTCTTTGAATGACTTATTCAATGTGATGAAGTTTTCGTTGTGGATGTATTTTTCTTTTGTAGTTAGGTTTCTTCTCAGATACTTACTATTTTGTAATCATTTTGAACAGTATACTTACCCTAATTTCTTGTTGGGATGTATATGAAGCTACTGTTTGTGGCTTTTAAAGCTGGTTTTATATCCTGCAAATTTATTGTGTTTATATGGCTTCTATAAGAGTTATTAACAATATAATATTATACAACACAAAGGTTTACATATCAGTTAGGATTTTAAACATAACTGAGTGTTACTATATATAACCAATAGAAGGATAAATTGTGGACAGGTTGACAGTGGCAGATACTAGTGGCATTGTACTAGTGTGTACCTCACTTTAAATGAGGATGTGATAATCTCATTATCCATTAATATGGCCAAAAGAATGATATGCATATATCTAAATATCACTGTATGTATTATAAAACAATTAACTCCTGATACAAATAACAGAGTTGGTTACCAATAGCACGTTATTGAGATGAGAAAGTTTAACTGAGCAAATGATGCATATAGTTCGGTTCTAGTTCCACAAATATTAGTACAGCCAAATTAATCTGTGTTTGCAAAAATCAAAACATGATTGTGGTGGGCATTTGTGAAGACTGTTGGGCACTGCCCAACCAATAATTTACAATGAAGGTCATAGTTTGCACCCTGTATCTAAGGCTAGAATATTTTTTTCTTGGAGGGGAGGCAGAACTTTCTTGAGTGGAGGCTACTTCCCTGCCAGTGGAAGAAAGTCCTTGATTTAACCCTGTTGATTATAGGGATTCCTAAAATACTGTCTCAGAAGGGTCAAGCTTTGAGTAGCATCCTGGAATGGCTAGACACCCTTCTTTTATGCTAAGGCGTTGGGCCCCAGTACAAACTGCAGGGTCCTCGTTTGGCAAGATGAGTGTCATTCTTCAAGAGACCACTTAGCATTGAATAATGACTAGATCAAAAGGGACAACTATTAACTGAGAATCAGAGAGGAAATCCTGAATGCTCCAACTTTTGTCAAGTCTCCAGGGTTTCCCACAACTTGGAGAAGGGGCCTGTGACGTGAATGGGACTGAATTACAGTGTTGGTTTTTTTTTTGTTAAGTGAAATGGGGACCAAATGGAGAGAAGGAGCCATGCCCCAGCTCTCCCACTTTAAGCTTATATTAAAAACTTAGCCTTGTCTATGAGGGATTCGGTTGTAGGCAGGTTATGTATTTGGCCTTGGGGGCAAACACTGAGAAATGCATGAAACTTTTAAGAAGTTGGTGTCAGCTCCCTACAAAGAAGATTTCCCAAGGGATCTGTGGAGTCAGCAAGGGTCATTTGTTCACCAGGTCTACTTAAAATTTTATATCCTCCTTGCATATTAATATAAGCTATTTGGAGATAACATAAAAATAGAAACAGAAAGGGTTGTTGTTGCAAACTTACATAAACAGATTTCACAATTATTGATATCCTTTGGGTAGACACCTATAACTTCCAGCAACTTGGTAGCACTTAATATGTTAAATAAAGGAAACCTCTTATAAATGCTGTCATGGAAATGTTTAATAGCAAGTTCACACAGATCAGGCATTCAGCTGGCAAACTTGTTGATGCGTTTTGTTCTTTTGGGCACTCTGCAATGAACTAAAATGAGGAAATTTCATGAGGCAAATGCTAGATTGTGCCAGTGGCAAAATTTTAGTTTACTGCTCAGCATGGGGATCTTAAATTCTCAATGTCAGTCATCATACTGAAGGGTCTAACCAAAAATTGAGTATCCCATAAACAGTAGCAAAAGGGATGAATACACATCATCTGAGAACACACACACACACACACACACACACACACACACACACAGAGAGAGAGAGAGAGAGAGAGAGAGAGAGAGAGAGAGAGAGAGAGAGAGAGAGAGAGAGCACTGATAATTTCCCCTGGGAAAGTTAGCCTATTATCCAACACTGGGCCAGGATGAAGATTTAACGCAATTAAATTGGCTGTAACAATCATTCCATAGGGCAGGATTCTGATGAATCTTATGTTCAAAGTCACAGTGCACCATTCCCAGGACATGTCTTGTCTCTTAGGCTCCTTCAAGTTAATCATTTGTCACCAGGGAATGATTAAATACACCACATGTGTTTATCACTTTACCCTGAAGGAACCTGAGGCAATTTATCAGAAACAGAAGTAATAACTGCTTCAGGAGGCAATGAGTCCTGTTTCCTGTGAGAAGGAAGAGGGTACCACCAATTGTTACATTCTCCTCGTCTCATTCTAAAGCTCTAGTGTCCAAGGTCATATGTTTAATTAGTGGAGAAATTAGGGCTGCAAAGTGAATTCTCTTTTGTTCAGTTTCTCCTTCAGGCCAGCTTAGAGATTCCATAGGTAATTAAGCACATAGTCATTTTTTGTTAAGTGTTATGATAGGGACAACCACTACTTTTCATGCTGAATATTATTTAAATCTTTCGGTGATATTATTCTCATTATTTGTGATCTTATGATTAAATTTATAATCTTACATCTTTTCAATTTGGAGGCTAATTGAAGATCACATTTTACATAAAATCAGACAAAATTAAGGTATTAATTGCCTTCCAACACTTAGTAAGAGTTTCTCCCGAGAGTTATCAGCCTGCTTCTTTGTGTCTCTACAGCTTATTATTTCTGCAGTACTCTCTAAAATTTTACCAAAACTGCATATAAAATATCAATATTATTTATTTTTCCAGGTTAAAATTGTGAATTGTGGTATGCCCAGCTAAGATTAAAAAGACTACTTAATGAAAATTTCTTCTTTTCCTGTAACTTCAAAACACAGAATTAAGCCTTTCAATTTTCAACTTTCAAATATATTGGAAAATAAATGTCATAAGTAAATGATATTCTTGGTAATATCACCATGTCAACATAATTCAAATTGTTTCAATTTTTACAGTAAAATATGAACAACTTTTTATGAGATTAAAAATATTATTCCAAAGAAGCAAACTTCTAATTATTCTAAGGTGACTTTTCCATGTCTATACCGATAAGCCTGCTTCCTCTTGACACTTTCAACATCGAGAATGGTGAAAAACAAACAGACAGACAAAAAAACAAAAGGAACACACTGTTCTGTGGCGTTAAGTCTGGTGGAAATGTAATAGGATTTTTTGTTTCTCATAGCTGACTATATAGTCTCAATTTGGACAGCTAAATAAAGAACAAAATAAATGTTTCCTTTCTGGGGTTTAACAAAAAGGGATGCATTCAGTGGGTTGGAGAGTTGGAATACCAAGTACTGTTTAAGTACTGAAGGGATTACATGAGTGGTGAATTAGAAGTCTGAAAATCCTCTAATGAATGGATTTATTTTTATTTTCTACATTTATTTGATGATATTTGATGAGACACGCATACACATGAGAAAGAGAAGGGAGAGAGAGAGAGAGAGAGAGAGAGAGAGAGAGAGAGAGAGAGAGGGAGAGAGAGAATGCCAAGGCATGCATATGGACACAGAAAACAATTTTCAGAAGTCACTTCTCTCCCTCTGCCTACCACAGGGATGCAGAGATCAAAGTCAGGTTATCACCTGTGCAGCAGGAAACTCCTGAGCTATCTCACTTACTCTTAATCACTCCATTTTGACGGGATACATACCAATGAAGATGTATAAATTATAAATATGTAGAAAATATAACACCTTGAAATGTGAATAGTGCTTGAATGCAAATGGCCCCAGTAAACTGAGCTAAGTCATTCTGGTCATTCTACTTGAGGTTAGAGGGACTGTGAGATTCATCTCTGTAACCTGAGCTGCTAGCAGGGCACCAGTGCGTGACACAGGATGAGTCATTGGTCCCATGAGGTAACTAACTGTTCTGTATAAATACTATGAACAAGGCCTGTACAAATCAGTGGACAGAACACAGAGATTTTCCTTCTAATCCACTCTGCTCATAACACTGTTTCCTCTGTTATGACACACATTAATGAAGCTCACCTCAAATTTTATTTTAAGACAAAAAGTACATTTGCTTTTAAAGCTGTATGTGCTCGGGAAGAAATTTGCCCATGGGATTACTGGGGGAAAACTGATTTCCTTAAGATTTCTGATGGCATTTCATGTAGTCATCAATCTGATTACAGGGGAAGGGTAGTTAAGGCACTGTCTCCACTATTGCTTAGATTTAGCTGGGGTCATCATTGTGGATTCTTGGAAATTTCCCTAGTGCCAGCTTTTTCGATATCCCCATAATGGCTCCCTCTATCAAGGTATCTCTTTCCTTGCTCTCCCTCTCTGACATTTCCCCAACTCGACCTCCCTGATCCCACTTGTTCTCCTCCCCCAACTCCTCCCCACACCCTTTCTACAGTGCTCCCAATTTACTCAGGAGATCTTTTCTATCTGCCCTTACCAGCAGGATCCATGTGTCTCTCTTAGGGTCTTCCTTGTTTCCTGGTTTCTCTGGGGTTGTGAACTGTAGCCTGGTTATCCTTTACTTTATGGTTAATATCCATTTATGAGTGAGTATATACTGTGCTTATCTTTCTGGGTCTGGGTTACCTCACTCAGGAAGTTTTTTTTTCTAGTTCCACACATTTGCCTGCAAATTTCACGATATTATTGATTTTTGCTGCTGAGTAATACTCCATTGCACAAATATAACACATTTCCCTTATCTGTTCTTCAGTTTAGGGACATCTAAATTGTTTCCACATTCTGGCTATTATGAATAATGCTGCTATGAACATAGTTGAGCAAATATCTTTGTGGTATAAATGTGTATTTTTTGGGTATATGTCCAAGAGTAGTATTGCTGGATCTTGAGGTAGATTGATTCCCAACTTTTTTGAGGAACCACCGTACTGATTTCCAAAGTGGCTGCACAAGTTTGCACTCCCATCAGCAATGAAGAAGTGTTTCCCTTTCTCCACATCCTCTGGCTTCACCCTCTTAGAGGAGTGGGTGGTGGGTGGGGTGGGGGAATGTAGGGGGAGCAGGAGAAGAGGAGGGGGACAGAACTGGGATTGGTATATACAATAAGAAAGATTGTTTAAAAAATAAAATAATAATAGAAAAGATTTTTAATGGGAATATTCAGACCCTAGCAACTAGAACTTCACACAATTCAGTTTTTAAAGTGGAAGTAGAATAATGTGCCACAAAATGCACCTATGATATGAATATAATATGGTGAATTTTGCCAAAAAAGTCCAACTTATAATCACTGTATTAGTCAAGATAGAAAACTCATCCTCCAACATAAAAGGCCCTTCTGATCTGTTTCCACCATTCCAACAATGTACAACCACTGTTCTGATTTCTGCCAGGACTCATCTTTGACCTAGATTTACATATAAGCAAAAAATATATTATATATGATGTAGTTCTTAGTCATTGTCAACCTGACTGGATTTAGAGTAAACTATGGAACACACCACTGGGTATGTCAGTGAAAAAAATTATGTGGAGTCTTAACTGAACAGGGAAGACTCACTGTGAATGTGGGAGAAAGCATTGCGCTGGCTGGGGGCTTGGACAGAGTAAAAATGAAAAAGAAAAGGAGAAAGAAAGAAGAACACCACGAGGCTAAGTGTCTGTGGTTCCAACTGTGCAAATAATGTGACTACTTTCCTCAGAATCTTGCAAACTGGGTATGATGGATGTACCCACAAATTGTGGACCAAAATGAATGCTTACATTTTTAGATTGCTTTTTATAGTTATTTTGTCGTGGCAATGAGAAAAACGAGCAATGCCGTTTTTTTGTCAGTCTTTCCTTAACCTGACACTAACCATAATCCTGACCCTAATCCTAAACCTAAACCTTATCCTAACCCTAACTCTAATCTAACCCTTATCTAAACCTAACCACAATAGGTTTTGATCCATGTTCAGTCATTAAGACTCATCCTAATTTAGTTTTTTTTACATAATTTCTGAGTAAGATGGTTATTGTACTTATTATTAATATTGTTAAAATTCATTGGTTATGTCTAGTATTAGATTGTGGCTATTAGGAATGAGGTTGTGGATTAGTAAAATGGCTGATCAGGTGAGTGCTCTTCATTCCAAATATGGCAGACTGAGTTTGATGCTAGTAACCATCATGGAGAAAGGGAAGAACCAATGCCTACATCTGTGTTCTGACACACACACACACACACACACACACACACACACACGCAGAGTGACACTCATACTAGCACACACGTCAAGACATAGAAACATAGAGACAGAAAGATAATGATAATAAATGAAGACATGGTCTTAATTTTAAAGTTGTTAACAGATATTTTTATTCTTGAATCTTTATAGAAATGAAATTTCTCTTAGTCAAGTGTTTTAGAAAAATAATTATTTATAATATGGTAGGACCATTTTAAAAACTGACCAGCAATGAGCAACTGAGTTATAGTTCTTCTATGCCCTGCCTGACACTGGAAGTATGTGAGCATATGTTTTTATAGCTAATTTGTATGTACAGTTTTCCTAAGAACAAATTCAATCAACTGGTGATTGTAAATATTAAAAACCTTCTGTGCTGTTTTTCTGTTATTATACCCCAAAATATAAATACTATTTACAAAGTACTTACATTGTTCTAGATGTTATAACTATTCAGGGATGATTTAATATATGTGGGCCATTATGCACACATGTCATGCCATTCTGTCTAAGTCATCTTAGACATCTTAGTCTTGGCCCTAGACTCATTCTGCTCAGTTAAAGTGTGCTTGCATTTAATTTTGTTAATTTTAGTATTTTTATAGCAATATCATGTTATAGGAATTACTCACTGAATTCCTGACACTACAAATATGATCACCTATATCTGTGCAAAGTTTATAGTTGGTATAAACCTAATGTCTTTCATTAAATTTTATTTGCATATTATTATGTTATTTATATTATTCCATCCATGCACCATACCTCTTCCCTACTTCTTCCTTCAGTTGCAAGAGAGCCCTCTTCTGCTTTCATGTGTGCGTACACATTCAAAAACACCTAGATCCACTCATTAAAGAAAACATGGACTATCTTGTCTTTCTTAGAGCCTCCTTACCATCTCTTGCTCTCTCTTTATACCCTCTGCTCCCAGCACACAACCCACTAGCTCCTTTATGTCACAGGCAAACAGACCACTGACATGGTGTGAATGTATGTTGGGATCATTTGAAGTCCTGGATCATAGCTCTTCCCTGCTAGAGATCTTTACTTTCCTTCTGATTTGAGTTACTGAAAACTGTGTCATAATTGTTTACCAGCTCTGCTTCACGAGCACGTGTTGCCTTGAGGATCAGAGGATAAGGTTTTCACCTGTTGGCCCACCTGACTGTTGGGTATATAAGCCTCCATGGTGCTATTGAATAAGGGGCTTCTTACCAGTGACCTAGAGGTCTGTGTCTCTGTCTCCCTGTCTGTGCTGTCTCTGTGTGTCTTTGTGTGTTTCAACCTCCAGCCCTTTGCCCAAAGCTTGCGAACTGTATGGTAGCGCATAGAGTGCAGACAGGTGGTGTGCGTTGCAAATGTGCAGTGTTTATTTTATCTTTTTGAATATTTCTTATTTTTATTGAACTTGTGAATCTCCATAGGCATCGCTTTTCCTGAAAATGATTTGACTTACTTCTTCCGATGGTTAATAAACCTCCGTTTTGTATATATAATACATTTTCTTCATCTATTTACCATGTATGCTGGTTTTAGAGGATGGATGTTATAATAGTGCTGTAATAAACATGGCTGTGGAAGTATGTCTGTTGATTTAGACCCCTTTGAGTATATAGTCAGAAGTCATAGAGTTGGATCAGGTGGTGGTTCTGAATTTTCTGAGCAACGTTCATACTTACCGTCATGGCGACTCCATCAATTGACATTCCCGTGAACAGTACAAAGCTCTTCAGCTTTACCAGTATGTGCTGTGTGTTCTCTAACACTGATCATGTGACTGGAGTGAGATGGAAGGTCTACATAGCTGTGGTTTGCTTTTACTGATGACAAGTGTGAATGAACACAGTTTTCAAGCATGATTGTTGAATTTCACGTTTTTTCCTGAAAGGTATCTATTCGGGTCATTAGTCCATGTATTGATAGGGTGAATGTTTTGGGAAGGTTTACTATCTTCAGATACGAAACGCACACCAGATGTTTAGCTTGCCTTCATGCTGGTGATTGTCACTTTGCTGTGCAGAGGCCTTTTGAGTTAATGTGATGGCATTTTTTAGTCCCTGCAATCAGAGCACTATAAGGGTGCTTTTCAGAAATGTCTTATCTATGATCATATGCTAAATATGACAGTTGTGAGAGACGGCTGGGGTCTACCGTGGAACATTGTTGCCTAATGGGATCAGTGGGGGCCGGGGAGTGGAGGGCAGCAGCCTGGAACTCATGCAGATGCAGGCTCAGCCCCTGAACTGCCAGTACCAGTTGGCATGCTGAATGTGCTTAAAAAGGGAGTGAGGATTGAGAAAAGACAGAAACAAAAGACAGATGACAGAGTTGGGAGGGCCCTCAGTGAATACTGCAGCAGACTCGAGTTTATTTCTTTTAATCCTTTTATACCCAAAGCAAAAGGGGAAGGACAAAAGACTTCTTTCCTTTCTATACTACAAGGAACAAACAAGCGTAATTACCTCCTTAATACTCAAAACATCTAGTAACCACGCCCTCAGTCAAACATCTTGGTATTTGGTCTTGAAAAGCAAGATAGTAGGCAGTCCTTGGCCAAACATCCTGTTATTTGGCCTTAATGAGCTTGAACTCTCTACCTTAAGTTAAGATGGAAATAGAGTCACTGTAGGCTCCCACTCTGAACATGCTGCCTACCTGTGGGATCACTCTGGTTCTGGACAAGGATGAAGGCCCTGAATGAGGAGCAGTTCACCTCCGGATTGGATCTCCTCAAAGGAGCACTGTGGTCTTTGATGCCACCGGGAGGCCATGTTGGTATCTGTGCCAAGCTGCTGCCCCAGGTCTTGATGAAGCCTGAGATCCAAGTGGATGCAGTCTGTGACACTGACTGAAGCCTACATGATGTCCTTGGCCTTTGCTACCTGCGGTGGAAGGAGGGGATGTTGACATCAGTGGCCTATACAGCCAACTGAGGCCATGTTGAGGCCTCTGATATGCTGCAGCTGAGGGCCCTGAGTGTAGTCAGTATTCCTGATATGGCTGGGGGCCATGGTGATGTCTGCGGCTGGTGTTAGCACCCAAGGCCATTCATATATCTGCGGTCAGTGTTGCTGCCTGCACCCATGTTGGTGCCTGAGGACTGTGCTGCAGTCTGGGTACCATGTTGGCATGAGGATTTAAGGGAAGTGATCAAGGTGGTGGTGCTGAATCAAAATATGTTGAATTAATGTATTTAACTCCTAAACAACATAAAAATGAATGCTTGGAATTCTTTTCCTGGCATTTTTCTGATCTTTCAGGAGCTTTGGGCTGCAGTAACAGAGAAGAGCCTTAAATCAATTGTCTTGCCTTGCTCTCTCATGTTCCCATGTTTCTGTAGTACAGTTTGTTGTGTGTTGAGATAAATATTACTTCCAATTCTATTTCAGTCTTTTTAGAATGAAGTCTCCCTTGAGGAATCGATTCCCACACCTCTCAGAGAGGAGAAAATGAACTTCTGCATCAGTAAACAAACTTGAACCAAACCAGACCTAGAGATACACTTTATGCACACTAAAGTCATTTATCATATCAATCTTGAGCACAGAAACAGAATGAAATACAAGTTATGATTGAATGAAATAAATGAATGAGGCAGGGTGAGAAAAAGAATCCATCTTTTACAAAACAAGAAATGGCCAGAAGAAAGGAAAAAACTTTTAAGAAGTGGACCAAAGAACAAGCAGGAAAAAAAATTGTCACAATATTGGAACTAGAAAAAAAATCATCCTGAGTGAGATCACCCAGACCCAGAAAGACAAACATGGTATGGACTCAATCATAAGTGGATATTAGCTGTAAAATAATGGATAAACATGCTACAATCTGCAGACACAGAGAGATGAAGTAACAAGGAGAGTTCATGGAGGGAAGTCCAGATCTCTCTAGGAAGGGGAAATAGAAGAGATTTCCTGGGTGAACTAACAGGGGTGAGGTGGGGATGGGAACATGAGGGATCAGGTGGGGGTGGGGTGAAGGAAGAATACAGAAAGAGCCACTGGAAAGTGGGTCATTACAGGGTAATGTAGAAACCCGGTGTAAGGGAAACTCCCAGGAACCAGCGTGGATGACTCCAGCTAAGACTTCTAACAAAAGGGAATGTGTAGCCTGGACTCCTATAACCAGGCAAGACTTCTAGTACAGGGTTTAGAACACTGACCTAGCCATATAATCTTTAAGCTATGGTCTGTCCTGTTTACGAGGTGTGTTGAAGTAAGGGTGACACAGAGACTGGGGGAGTGGCCGACCAATGACTTGTTCACCCCGAGACCCATTGCCACGACGATGAGCCCCCTCTTGACACTCCCTGGAGTGCCAGGACCCAGAGGCTGGGTGGTTCAGAAACCTAAGATAGAACCAAACTTGGCTGGAGTTAAAAAAATAAATCAGTGCAATCATGTTCAACAACATTCTGCTGTACTTATAGATTGGCGCTTAGCCCAATTGTCATCAGAGAGGCTTCATCTAGCAGCTGGTGGAAACAGATCCAGAGACTTACTGTCAAACATTAGACCAAACTCGGGGAATCCTGCTGAAGTGAGGGAGGAGTATTTTAGGAGCAAGAGGAGTCAAGAGCATCAGAAGAAATCCCACAGAATCAAATAACCTGGACTCGTAGGTGCTCACAGAACCTGAAACAACCAGGGAGCCTGCATGGAACTGACCTAGGCACTTTGCATGCCTCTTACAATTGTGTAGCCTGTTCTTCAGTAGTTCTAACAGTAGGAACAGAGACTGTCAGTGACTCCTTTATTGGCTTTGGGATCCTGTCCCTCATACCGGGCTGCCTTGTCCAGCCTTAATAGAAATTGAGGTGCTTAGTCTTACAGCAACTTAATACGCTGTGTTATCAGCATCCTTGGAATGCCTGGCCTTTGCGGAAAAGAGATGAAGGAGGAGTGAATAGATGGGAAGGGAGGCAGAGGGGAAATAGGGGAGGGGGATGGGAGGAGAGAAGGGAGGGGAAACTGTGGAATTGTGGTCAGGGTGTAAAAGAAAAGTAATCTTCACAATAAAGAAAAGGTATATAAGCAAAACTACATGATAAAAGGAGAACAAAAACCTATAAGCTGCTTTAAAAACTAAAATGAAAATACTTATTAAATTGTTGTTCTTTGCTGTCACACATGAAGGAAAAAAAATGTTTGAGAGACCAGGGTTTATTTACCCATATGTGTGCCTGTCAGCCCTTTTCCGCCAGGACTGCCTGGCTTAGATTTTTGACAACACTTTTGCTTCTCCCCAATCCATACCACATGCCTTCCTTGCATCACGGCTCTTTGTTTCTTTTTAATGACCTCTTTCCTGACTTCACATTTTCCCCTTCTCTCTCCTGGAGTAGAATTTATTCCTG
>PVIU01002169.1:93079-181720 GCA_004026605.1 Ondatra zibethicus | reverse complement strand
GGGTGGGTGGGTGTGGGTGTGTGTGTGTGTGTGTGTGTGTGTGTGTGTGTGTGTGTGTGTGTGTGTGTGTGTGTGTGTGTGTGTGTGTGTGTGTGTGTGTGTGTGTGTGTGTACGTACGTACGTACATGCAGATTGACAGGTGTCCCCTCTACTATTCTGTTCCAATTCCATGGGACAGGGTCTCTCCACTTAACCTGGAACTGGGCTGGTGGTCAGCAAACCCCAGTCATCTGTGTCGACCCCCTCCCCACTAGCACTAGGGTTAAAGGCGCACACAGCTATGTGCAGCTTTTGATGTTGTACGGGGATCCGAACTCAGGTCCTTATACTTACACAGCAAACGCTTTTCTTTGCCCACTGTCTCAGTTAGGATTTCTGGTGCTGTGATAAACACTGTGACCAAAAGCAGCTTTGGTAGAAACAGATTTGTTTCAGCTTACAGTTCAACCACACAGTCCATCTCTGAGGGGAGTCAGGGCAGAAACTCAAGATAGGAACCTGGAGGCAGGAACTGAAGCAGAGGCCATGGAGGAATAATACAACTTACTAGCTTGCTCTCCATGGCTTGTTCAGCCTGCTTTTTTGTTTGTTTGTTTGTTTGTTTGTTTTCGAGACAGTGTTTCTCTGTAGCTTTGGAGCCTGTCCTGGAACTAGCTCTTGTAGACCAGGCTGGCCTCGAACTCACAGAGGTCCTCCTGCCTCTGCCTCCCGAGTGCTGGGATTAAAGGTGTGCGCCACCACAGCCCGGCTCAGCCTGCTTTTTTTTTTTTATAGCCTCCAGGATCACTAGTCCTGGAGCGGCACTGCCCACAGTGACCTAGGTCCTCCTATATTGTCATCAAACAAGAAAATGCACCACAAGCCATTCTAATGTTCGCAGTTGAGATCCCCTCTTCCTAAGTGACTCAAGCTTGTGTCAAACCAGTCAGCACCCCCACCATGTCCCATCCCCAGCCCCCAGTTGATTTAAAATGAGACCTTTAGGGCTGGGGATGCAGCACAAGGCTACAGCACTCGGCTAGCCTGGGTGAAAGTTTCTCCCCAGCAGATAGCTCAGGAAAGTGTGAACAGCTAGTGCTGGGAACCTCTGCGGTGTGCTCCAAGTGCCACTTACCACCATGTAACTCCTTATTCCTGCCTCACTATTCAAGCTGTGGGAGTGACCTCATAGTCCTGGGCCGGTTGGCCCACGGTGGCCACGTGGCTAGACCTTGGAGGCATTGCGTGGCGCAGCCCCCATGCCTGTTTAAACACTGACCTCTGACCTCTTTATCCTAGCACCTGGGAGTGAGAAGCAGGCGGATCTCCGGCTAACTAGTGAGCCCCTGTCTTCAAAACAAAACAGCAACATCCCTCCCCGTCCCGGTCTCAAACCAACCACAAGGCATACGTTTCTGTTAATGACAAGGTGGCCATGCTTCATGCTTGAACCCTCTCTATTCCACAAACTCAGATAGCTTCAGCACACCTCTGAGGGCTGAGCCTGGGAGGGAGGGATGGAGTACCCGGACCAGGCAGGAGGGGGCTACCTCCAGCTGCTGTGCACTTTCTCTGCTCTGGTCCCACGCCCCATTCCTGTTCACCTACCTGACCTCTCAGGTTCCCTTCCCTGCACAGGAAGCCGTCAGGGCTCAGTTGCTGGGGCGTTTGGTTTGTCAGTTCTTGGTAGTACAGTGTTTGTTGAATGAATGAATGAATGAGTGTGTGCCCTTCAGTATGGCTGTGAATTGTCAAGTTTAAGTTTGGTGCTGGGATGGAACCCAGGGCACCCCAGATGCCTTCCTTTGGTCTTGGCTACCACAAACGTATGAAGACTCAGTGCAGAGGCTAGGTCTTACCAGGCCCACTTCCTCACGCAGGAGGGTCTTGGGGATACGTGCCAGGCAGGGCTGTGTGTGTCCCTTGAAGGTCTTACTTTGCTGTCCCTCAGAACACTTCACTCTTGGGCTCCACACTTTGGGGGCCTTGGTGACCCATTATAGACAAGGGTTTGTTTGAGATAGGAATAAAGTAGGTGCCACAGTTCCACTTGGAGGAACCCAGAGTCCCCAAGGCTGTGGTGGAGGTCCCATCTGGCTGTAGGCTCTACTAGGAATGCTGTGTGACCTCGGATGAGTTGCTTGACTTCTCTGTGTCTTGTTCTCATCCTCAGGGTTGTTGGGAAGAACAAGAAGCTCAAAGGTGACATGAGGACACAGTCTCATCCTAGGCACGTTGTCAGCTGGCATCTATCCTTACAGCTGTCATTTTTCTGAAAAAATGAGTTCTAGCAGATCTGGACACCTGCAGCTCCCCGTAGAGCCTTTCAGGGTGTCCATAGTGTTGTGACCTGCGGTGGGGGACATATATGGCTACCCTGACCATAACTGATAAACTGTTACTTGCTACTATTGCAAGCTTGGGAGTCATGGAGGATGGTGGCATTCTAATTCTGCTTCTCCTGGATTTGATCTCCAAGCTGGGGTTGAAGTCTCCTGGGACATCCCCTTTGCCATGGGATACAAACAGCCTGAAGTTTCCCTCACTCTGATCTGAGGACTCCAGCAGGTGACTTGCAAGGGGCTAGGTGGACATAGGGAGTCTCAGGGTTAGCCTAGAGTCAGCCAAACTCGGCCCCTCACTTGCTTTTGTAAATAAAGCTTTATTGTCATATGGCATTCCCATTTGTTCACACAGTGGCAATGCCAAGCAGGGTGCCTTGGAGCCTAGGGGTTGTTCAGCCTGAAGTCCTTTCATGGTGAACCATTAGAGAAGAACTTGCCCGTCAGTCTAAGGTCCCAGTCTGCAACTTGGAAATGCTCTGGAGCAACCTGGGAATTGATTTTATTTTTGTTCGAATGGTTTTATTTTGAGATAGGATCTCACTATGTAGCTTTGGCTGCAATCTTGTGTCTACTTCCCAGGCGTTGGAGTTACAGGTACACACCACTGCTTCTGACTAAGCTGGGGCATTTCAGATATTGATGCTGCCTCTAGCCAGGGATCATGATGATCTTGGTGAGGTTAGGGTCTGGCAGCCTTTGGGCATCAAGAACCACAGCTTACAGCTGCCCATGTGATCACTGCAAGCCCGAGATCCCCAGGCACAGCTGGCTGGTGCTGCCAACCAGCCTTGCAGGCCCTGTGATTCACCAACCCCAAGCAGCTGGTCAGAGAGACCCAGCACCCACTTCAAGTCTCTCAGGAGCCAGTAGGGGCCAAGCATATGGCTCCATTCAGGCCAAGGCACTGTTATGCATAAAAGTGAATTTTCTGTCACTCCCATGCACAGGGGCTCAGACCGGGCTGCAGGGACACCTCTTAAGGTTCTTACCATGGGCAGTGAAGTCTAGGTCCTAGATTCAGTTCCAGCACTCTCCCCTAGCCCCCAAAAACACTGGACTGCAGCCCCTGTGTGTAGGAGTGGGAGATGCAGCTGAGTGGCTTGGGTACCATGCGCCTGCATGAGACAGCTCAGGCCACATGTGCTGACACCTGTAAAGTGCCGGCCAGGCAGCAGAAATTCCTCCTGCCTTCCATCTCCTCGCGTTCAGACCCCCGGTTTCCATGGCGCTCACCTTGAGCACATGTAAAGGGGACACTGTTGAACTGACAAGAGCCCATTCAGAGCCTGCTTCAGGGAGCTCTGTCAGCCAGAATGAGGCACCGTTCCTGAGCCTCATGAAGGGGTAGGATCTGGAAGCAGGGCCTGGACTGGCTGATAGACATCTGGTGCCCAGCTGAGGAGCCGGCAGTCATGCATGGCTGACCAGGTCCCTCCTCTCCGAGAACATGGGGTTCGTGGTGGTGAGGAGGGTGACTCTGGGGATCCAGAGTAGACAGTGTAGCCTCAAGAGCACATGGTAACTATACAAGTCAGGCTCTTGATCTTCGTACCAGTATTCCATGATACCCCTGTCTATCCCTGTGTAGCCTAGTCCTGCGAAAGACAAGGCCTAGAGCCATGGTGGGCCGCTGTGTTTTCCTGCCAGGAAGGAACAATGGAGGGGAAGAGGACCGCCTTCCCGCCTTCTCTCTCTACACCTTGTGTTGGCATGCCCTCCTGCACCTTACCTACTGTCCCCGCTCCAGGCCTTTCTGCAGGTGTCAATCCACTGGGCTTAGTGGCGAAGGCAGGAATTGAGCCCCTGTGTCAGGGCACGGTGCTTTTCTCGCTTCCTTCTGACTCCTGCCTCTCCTACTTGGCTGGTTTCCCAGCTGCCCCGGCCTCTGTGTTCACCGTCCCTCCCTTCCCCAGCTTCACCTGTCTCCCGTTTTCCCTCCTGCCTCTGCTCCCTGGGCTGTAGCAGCAGCAGCAGCAACAACAGCAGCAGCAACAACAGCAGCAGCAGATGGCACGGAGCAGCCAGGAGGAGAAGGAGGAGAAGGAGAAGGAGGCCGACAAGGAGGAGGAGAAGCAGGATGTGGATAATGAGAAAGAGGAGCTCAGCAAGTAAGGCCCTGCAGCTGCTCCGCTCACACCTGGGCCCTGGGGAGCCATGCCTGGCGCCAGTTTGGAGCCCTAGTCAGTTCTCCCAGGCCGCTCCTCCCGGAAGCCTCAGCCCCTGCTCCCTCTATCCCCCGCCCTCTCTGCAGTCCCCCAGAGACCTAGAAGACTGATTGCTCATTTGAGCCCTGCTCTTGGACTCGTAAATCCAGACAGCTACTTTGGCGCTCAGCCTTGCCTCTTCCCCAAAGTCCCTGAGGTCCAAGAGGGAGAGTGGGCTGAAGAGCCTCAGGAGGATGACATGGGTGCAAGCATCTGGCAGCCCCCACCGTCATAGTCACTCCCATTAGCACCTGACAACTCCAAGCTAGGGGGAGAAGGTGGAAGGGACCGCAGGTGCCGGTGATGGGCCTGTGAATATCAGTGTCTCCCCCTTCCCTGTCTCCATGGCTCCAGCCAGCATCTTTCAGGAAGATGAATGGGAGACAGAGGCAATAAATCTGTCCCAGTTGCTTCTGAGAAGCTGGGTGCCCAGGTCATGTGACAACCTCCCAGTGCACACACGCGCGCGCGCACACACACACACACACACGCACACACACACACGCACACACACACACTCACACACACAGAGCTGGGGACTGGACTGCTATTCCCCAGGCATGCAGTCCTGGGTACCCTGGCATATTGCTCTGTAGGGACGCAGAATTAAGTCCTTTGGCTAGTAAAGGGACTGTAGAGTGTCTCAAAGGCCTCTAGCAGGACCCCCTGTTTGGGTATCAGTGTATCCCCACTGGTGACTTGTGGAGTCAAGTGACTGACTACCCAACAATTGCCCTTCCCTCCCCAGACCTGTAGAGCCTCCCCCTGCCCTTCTGATACTAAGATAGTTTTGCAGAGGGCTGCCTGCCCATAGCATTGCCTGCCCACAGCGCCCTCTTTTGGCCGGCATCACCTCTTCCCTTTCACCAGCTCTGAGGGAGATACCCAAAGGTCTCTTCCAGTTGTCCTGATGGTCTCCATTCCATGACTGCAGGGAGAAGACAGATGACACTTCTGGGGAGGACAACGATGAGAAAGAGACTGTGACTGCCAAAGGCCGCAAAACTGCCAACAGCCAAGGCCGCCGCAAAGGCCGCATCACCCGCTCCATGGCCAACGAGGCCAACCATGAGGAGGCTGCTACCCCTCAGCAGAATTCAGAGCTGGGTAAGCAGGGCCTGGGGACTAGGAGAGGCTGGGAAGAGCTGGGACACAGGGAGATTGGCTCCTGCTAGGATTCCTTGAAGTGGGTCGCAGTGGTTGGAGTTCAGGTCTAAGTGTTTGCCTGCTGAGCTCACTGTGACCTGGGGCATTCACTCTCTCACTGCTACACACAAAAAGAATATACGAGATTCCAGTAGCCTGGACACGGGCTGAATTTAGGACCCGGGAGAGGCTGTAACATTCACCCTTCCCCCACCCAGGCCCCATTTGTTGTCTTAAGTCAGAAGATTGAGCCGTGTGGCCATTTCCTTGGGTGGTGATGAGCTGGGTGAACTTACCTGCTAAGAGGACAGTTTCTTGGTGGTACCTGTACCTTCCTTTGTGGGTCTTGGTTCCCCTTTCTGACCTGGAAGGACTTTTTAATCCTGCCTCTTCTTAATAAAGAGAGGGCCAATAGACAGAGCTGAGCTGCAGTTCCATGGGCAGCCACCAGGGGCAGCAGTGCATGTCCACCCTCTGCTGCAGGTCATCTTGGCTTCCTGGGTCTCTACCCAGATGGAGTGATAGTGAGACCCTGTTTTATTTCTCACAGACCCTACTAGGGGCTCCCTGGATCTGCGCTAAGTCCTCACTCCACAAACCAAGAGAGTTGGTTTGGGCCTTTACTTCATAAATTATATGGGCTACTGGGGCAGTGTTCCTTACCTCACACCGCTGATATAATTGGGGTTCGATCTCAGCCCCACTGATCACAGATCCTGTGTCAGCTGCCACTTGGTAGCAGTATTCCAGAGGCACACCTCATGTGTAGGAGAGTCTTGTAGGGCCTGGCCTATGCTAGGATGAAGCTGAAGGGTAGAAAACATACCACAGGCATCTCTCAGTGCTCCAGAATTATCTCTTTTTGGCTTGTGAAGCTTCCCTTGGGGGTGCCGTTGGAAGCGGGATTCTGTGAGGTCCGTGAGATAGCAGGGCTCAGCAGCAGGAATGGAGAGATTGTCATGAGGCAACCCTGTCCATTCCCTTCCTGTCTTAAGCTGCTTGCTGGACTCTCTGTCCCTCAGTTTGTATAGGGTTCCCAACTCTCCCCTGCCAGTAGGGACTCGTAGCTGGGCTCTGGGCAGGCCACCTGTGTAGTGGATAGAGAGTAGTGTGTAGTTCAAACAAGGCCACTCTGCCCCATGTGTGCCTGACTATGTCCCTTCTGAGGTACCTCATTGTGTTCTGACAAACTGGGAAGACTGTAATAGTCATCAGCACACTTGGAGTCCCAGCCATGGTGACGTCACTCATGGGTCTTGGGCAAATGCTGAGGAGCTATTTTGATGGTCATGGTTGGAGTAGGCTTTGGGCATCTAGATTCTATATTCTAAGAAGGTCGCGCCTGGGGAGGTGTGAAATGGCCTGCTATGCACAGTGGTGCCCCTGTCTATCTGCAGTTCCTGCGCATCATCCCTCTTTTACCCTTGTGACCACGTCCCTAGGTGGGCCCCTCCCTTCCTAGCAAAGTGCATATAGAGATAGAAGCCGTGGTCCAGTCCCTAGGCACCTCAGTGTCCTTGTCTGCAAGTGGGGATAGCAGATCACCTCTCCATAATGCACTGTTGGGTTACCTGTGTTTAGCACGCAGCTCCCTAGCATGAGGATTCGGCACTATGTTAAGGAATAGCTGAATTAGGCCTCTGCTGGCTCAGAGCCAACTGCAGGGAAAGCAGTCTATGGGCTTCCACCAATTGCCTTTCTCCCTTTCAGCTTCCATGGAGATGAACGAGAGTTCTCGCTGGACTGAAGAAGAGATGGAGACAGCCAAGAAAGGTAAGGTGCCGTGATGCTGTGCAGTGTGCCTGAGTTTGTCCCAGGCACCAGAATGCCTTGCAAGACTGATGATGCATTTGGCCTGGATCAGGGGGCTCAAGAGCCGCAGTTGGACCTGCTAGAGTTTGGATCTGTTCTGTGAGTGGTGGGCAGGGTGTACCTGAAATTAGGATGGCTCAGGAGCCTGCAGGCTGAGTGCCTGAGTCGCCAGTGACAGCGGTTGAACAAGGTTTTGATGGAGTGGCTGTTCACTGGCCGTCAAGACAGGGCCACAATGTCAGTGGCACTCAGGGCTTCTTGTCATCACACAAGTGTGCATGTGGCTCTCATACGGGGTCCATGCTGGGTGCAGGTTTGAGCTCTGCAAACATTTGGGATTTGTGCCTGGGTTTTCTTAGTGTGTTCTGCAGTGCATGGGGCTACAGCTGTGGGGACAGTCATGTAATTGTCTACATCAAATTCAGGGGGTCATCTAAATCCAAGGGGTCACCTGAACTGGTGTTAAGGTGCTTGTGACCTTGTGACATGCAACATAACAGGCTAGGCTGGGCTGTCATACCCTCCAAGATTGGCACCTCGCAGTTGCACCCTGCTGGCTAAATAAAACCCCTATCTCCAGCCCCTCTCTGAGCCCTGACAATAGAACCTGGCCTTTGAGAGGATTCCCCTGAGGCCCTGGTAACATTATCGAAAGCTCCCTTGGAACTGCATTCAGCATGGCTGAGGCCTTCACTTGATGACCTATCTCTGAGCCTCAGTTTACCTATCCTAAGATAGGAGTGCCATCCAGGACCACTGCAAGTAGTGGAAGCCAGGCATTAAGGGTCTCAGGGTAGGCAACTTTTACTGACAGTCCCAGAGCTAGCAGCTGTGAGCATCTGTCCCTACTTCCCCTGTGTACTCTCTGAGAGACACAAAGCCACCTGCTTACTTGAGTGTGGCACTGCAGTTGACTCCTGCCTCAGTTGCCAGCCCTCTCTTACCCTGACTCCTCTCTGAGAAATTGCTCCCATCCCCTTCTGTCCCTGTATCCTATCATGGATGAGAAGCTGAGGCTGAAGGTTTCCTATAGATCCAGAGGTGATACACTGAGGATCAGGAGCCAGCCCAGGCCACTTGTCCCTCATCCTTCATGCTCTGCCCCTGCCCTGCCTCTGCCTAGGCCCTGCCCTATGACCGAGGTTGCTGTGTTCAGTCTGTGGTGTGGGTGATGGGAACCAATTGCTTTTATCTGGAGCTTTAACATATCCGCCACCTGTGGCCCTGGTCCTCAGACCTGGCTCCTCACTCTCGTGGGGTTTGCTGAGGGTCTGATTGGCTCAGTAGGAGTGTCCGTACCGCCTGAGAGCAGGGGGATGCTCTTGGTGTCCCTGATTCTCCACTTGGACATGCGTCTTTGCTGGCCTGTACCCTCTCTTACTCAAGGTGGACATGGCCTGGGGGCAGGACCATTGCTCAGAAAGCACAGTGTGGGAGTCTATTCATGGGGCTCTGTGACAGTGTCTCTAGCTGGCTGGGTGCAGTACACGGTCACCCCAGAGGGGCCATGTTGCCAGTTCTTTGGTTTGTTTTTTTTTTTTTTTTTTGTGTGTGCATGTCTACGTTGTGGTTTGTGGTATGAATTCTAAAGAGTCTTTACGTAATGGTCCGATTCCCTTGGTTTAATCTCTGAAAAGTATGACCACTGAAAAGCAGTCGTTAACCTGGGCATGGTGGCACACACCTGCCATCCCAGCACTTGGGAGGCAGAGGCAGGAAGATCATGAGTTCAATGTCACCCTCAGTTATGTAGCAAGTAGGAAGCCAGCATGGTCACCATGAGACCCCGTCTAAAACAAACAGCAAAACAAAACTCAAAGACCCACAATGGCCTGCTACAACTTCCCACACCCTAGATGGAAATCCCATACCAATTATCGGTCCCTCCTGCCCATCAGTCCAAGGGTGAGGCAGCACTAATGGACTTCCGGTCTGTGGCTGGAAGTCATTTCGCCCTGACACTTACAGGAATGATTCCTGCCGCTGTGGTCCTTACGCCTGGCTGCACTTGCTTAGCACTGTGTTCAGGGTTCCTATAAAACTGTGAAGGCTGCAAGGCTACGTGGACCACATGGAGTATGACACACACCCACACCCCCCTCACACACACACATACACACATTTTGCCTGTGGGCTCACTTGGTGACAGAGTGGTGGGTTGTCCCTGCCTTGGGCTGTGCACGTCATGTGACTGCCTTTGATTTTGTCCACATGTGGGGCTCAGTATACTGACCATGCAGTTGCTCAGGGGAGGTGCCCTCCTTCCCCCACATCCCTCCGTATTCTCATGCTGTCACCAGCTCATAGCTGTTGTTGCCTGACACCAGGAGGCTGCTCTCTCTCTCTTCCTTTGGAAGGGCAGATCAGGAGGTGGGAGGAGGGTGGGATGACTCACCAGCTGGGATGGGGCGCCCTGATGCCACTGTCTCAAGGTTAAGGCCTGCAGGGAGGGCCGAGAGCTTGTCCCTAGTGATCCTGGGGCCCATGTGCATCGGCCCTGCTCAGTGACATTTGAAATAGCGCCGTGAGCGCCAGCGCGGGCTGCTGCTGTGAATTACAGCAATCTGGACAATTATGCCTGCTCACAGTGGCTGCTGATGGCTGTTCCGGAGGCGGGGGCGGGGAGGCAGGTGCGCACAGCCCGTGGTAGCTCCTTTTCCACTGCCTGTGGGGGTGAGAGGCTAAGAATGTTCCAGAGCACCCTGCTGAGAGAGTGCTGACAGCTCGGAGAGGAAAATGACCCCAGCCAAGCTGTGTCCCAGGCAGATGGTACTCACCCATCCTTGGCCCAATGTGGGGTAAGAGCCTACAGTGAGCCAGGCCCTCAGGGAACCCAGGCAGGTAAGCAGCCAGGTGTCCCCAGAGCCACTGAGCATCCTCCGCAGCCCAGCTGTGAAGGACAGCTGCAGAAGAACCCAGCCCTAAGACAAACCCAGTTGGACTTCCTGTCTGTGTGATCTCCGACCTCTCACTTTCTTCATCTCTGTGACTAGTTGCTGACTCTAACATAGTGGGAACTGTTTCTCTCCTTCGCTCAGGGGGCTAGAGGTGTCCAGTCGAAGTGGGGGCAGGGCCATGCTCCTTCTAAGGCTTCCAGGGAAGGTTCTGCACCCACTTCAGGTGATGGCATCACAGGACCGGCCTCCATCATGGCCTTGCCACCCCTCTCCCCATGTATCCGGATTTCCTCCCCGCCCCCTCCCTTCATTCCTTTTTCCTTCCTTCCTTCCTTCCGACAGGGTCTCTTTGTAGCCTGGGCAAGCCTTGAACTCGCAGAAGTTCCCACCCCGCCTCCTGAGTGCTGTCACTGAAGTGCGTCACCACACCTAGACACAGATTTCCTTGTCAGCCTGCCCCATCAGAATGGCCATCTTGCCCCTGTGTTCACTTTGTTGCTTCTACAGGCCCTTTTCCCTGGGCATAACTTCTGGGTAGATACAAAACTTACATTGGGAGCATTATTCAGCCCAGCCATGTCCATGTGACTTTATTGATCAAAAAATAGTGAATAATTAGTCAATAGTTAACCTTCTGATGCCTTGGTATCAGATCCTGATGCCTTAGGCCTATTGGCCTGTTCCCAGCCCCTTACCTCTGCAACTCCTTGGTCTGGTGGCCTCCACACTTCTGCCTCAGTTTATCTGCTCTTTATCTAAAAAGAGGCAGGCAGATCTGCCTTACAGGTTTCTCACCACGGTGGAAGGAGCCAGACGTGTGCAGCCCTTGGTATACAGTGGGCACTCAGTGTGGCAGATTGCAGGTCAGCATACAGGCTGGAGTCTCAGCTCGGCCTCCTATGGAATCTGGTCAGAGTGGGTACCTGTAGCACGGGCTGATCCTCACTGTATCCTGGGGGTGTGATGCATGGGCATGGCCTGCCGAGCAGTTGTCGAGCCACAAGCGGAGGGCAAGCTTACCATGGAGGAAGGCTTTTCATCTCAGTTCTGCTCTGAGGCAGCTGCTGTTATACAGATAAGGAAAGAGGCCCAGAGATGTTGAGTGTGCTACCCAAGATCACGTAGCTGAGAAGTGGGGATCTGGGATTGGAACCCAGGCTCTCTAGTTGCAGAACAGGACTGAGAAGTGAGGAGATTAAATCGGTTGATCCCCAGGGCTACTGTTTTTCCAAGTAATGAAGGAAGGAAGGGCAACCAGCGGAGCAGATAGCCCTGTGTCAGAGCGGTGCACTCATGTGAGACATATTAGGAACCCAGACAATGAGTACATGACAGGCAGCAGCGGAGAGAGCTACGGTGGCTTTGATGACAATGGTGGAGTTTGGGTGTTTAGCTATTATTTAAAGAGGATGGATGGAACTGGAATCTGGCAGCCAGCATCTCTGTGTGGTGTGTGTGCGGAGGGGCTGCCCTCCTGGGCTTATACTAGGTGGGGCCTGAGCCTGAGCAGGAAGCTGACTCTAGGGAATTGCGTATACTCGGGCCTGTCCCTGCCTGCTTAGGACAAGGGCCATGGTGGGAAGGAGGGGCCTGCAGGGCTGGGCCCATGGCCTCAAGTTCCCCAGGGAAACATTAGTCTGGCCTGGGGTTCTGATCCTGGACAGAGCCAGTGGTTGGAGGATAGGGAGCGCCTACACTGCTTAGACCAGGGCACTGCACACTATTTCCAGGGCAGGCAGTGGAGGCAAGTGTCTCGTACCAGCTCTGTTCAATAGACACACCCTCCCATGTGAGCCCTGCCTGTCAGTGGATGTGGTCTGGTCTCAGCTTTTTCATAGTTGAGTACCTAGACCTGGTGGGGAGATGCTTAGCCATTGTTCATGCTGTCCCCATTGCCAAGCCAGGCTGACTGTTCCAAGAATGCACTGTGTATCTCCTAGGGGGCCTTGTGCACAGTAGTGCGGTAGCCCGGTTAAGTGTGCCCAGTCAGTGGCTGGTGCATTGAGTTCAGAGGCCATGAGGACAGGGCTGGGCTTTGCCCATGTGAGCAGATGATGAGAGGGGATGGAGCTCTCCATAGGCAGGATGGAGATGGCCCTGGAGGAGCATGTCTGGAGGTGGGCAGATGGCCTTAGGTGGTGGCGCCCTTTTGACTAGCTCACAAGTGTCTGGCATGGTACGGAGTGCCTCTGTTGTCCTGGTAATTGGCAAGTAGAAGTGCTGGGGTCTCAGGTGTGAGGTGTGTCTAAGCAGACTGGAGGATGAGAAGGTGGCCAGGGCAGGTTCAAGGAGGTCTCTGAGCGCCTGTGCAGCTGATACTGGCGCTCAGTGACCACACATCCCTTGTGTCCAGCACAGGCTCAACATTTCTTGAAGAAGGATGTAGCTGGAGGACCAGGACAGACAGGGAGAGTGTTTCTCTCACTTCTTGCTCTGGGAAGGTTTTGTTTTGCGAGGGAGTCTAAGGAGGCGGCTGTGAGGGTAGAGGTTGGGGTGGGGTGTCCTCCTAAGCTTCTTCCTGGGAGGAGCTGGGAGACTATGGTAGAGTCAGTCCTCCCATGTGCTGTCCCAGGTGAGAGTTCTAGAATGTTCCCAAGACACAAATGGAACAAGAGGCACTTGGATGTTTACACACAGACCCCTGTGCAGGGGATCTAGACTGGGACAGTCTCAGCCCCTGAGATACTGGAGCACTTCCTAGGCCCCAGGTGGCACATGAGAAAGGGTCACCATGACCACCATTTCCTCCTCCCCACTGTGGCTATTGGGCTCCTTCAGTTCTCTGCCAGCTTCAGGCCCTGACTCAGGCCCCCTGCCTCACTTCCTGTCTTGGCCAATTTCACTTCCTAAGTAGCTGCCTCTAACTCCTTCCTTAGAAATTAGAGGTGGGGTGGGAGAACCCGAGACCACAAGGCAGACTGGAGCAGCAGTCGCACTGAGCACATGGGGCCAGTGTGCCCAGTGTTGGGGACACTTCAGTCAACTCAGGAATCCCCAGGACTGACCACAGCCCCTCTTCCAGAATAGACACTCATGGGCTCTTCATGGATCCCAGCCTCAGACACTTGGGTGTCTAGAGCTTTGTTCTTTTCCTGAGTGTCTCTTGCAGCCCCAGCTCCCATAGGTGGAAGGGCAGCAGTCGTGGGTGGGTGCAGCAGAGGAGCTGGTCTGGGGGAGTCGATGCTATGGAGATGAAACACCCCTCTGAAGGCCAGTGGCAGGGCCCAGAATGCTTCCTGGACATATGCAAATGTCCTGGAACCTTCTCCTGGTTGGGAGCAGTAGAACTGTCTCTTTTCTGGGGCTCCTCAACCTTGGGAGCCTTTGGGTTTCCTTCCAGGAACACACTGACATTTCCACAGGGGGCATGCTCTCATAGGCCCCCTTCGGAGTTCCCCTGTGGAACACAGTGGGATTCCATGGGAAAGACCTGGGTTCTCAGCAGTCTAGGGATCTCTCCGCCAGCTGGCCTGGGATGTGGCTGAGCACACAGGGCCAGGGATACAGGAAAGCTCTGAGCTCTCTGTCCCTGTCCTCTGGGTTTCTAGAGCAGGATGGAAGGGCAAGGGCTAGAGGAACGAGCTGGCTGTGGAAGTCAGCCTGACCGGATGCTGCTGGTTGTCTTGTCCTCCAGGGAGCTGTTGGGACCTTGCAGCAGGTGCTCTCAGAGAAGAGAGGATGTAGTAGACAGCCAGGGCCCCCAGGTCCTTCCCCCACCCCAAGTGGTTGGTGGTGTCAGAGTACTCCCAAGCAGATTCCAAGTTCCCCAACCCCCATCCCCATAGAAAGCTAGCCAGCCCTGGCTACCCACAGCCCTCTGGGAGGCTGGTCCAGGCTTTGGGGGCCTGTGAGGAAGGGGGGGTGCGACCGCAGGTGGAACCGGCTGGCTGGCGGGGAAGGCTGGCTGGCGGGCGGCCGGAAGAGGCTGCTTGCTCCCTGCCTGCCGGGGGTGGGAGCTCTGTTTTTCTGGATCCCTCAGTCTGTTCTTACCGCTGCTGACGCTGCCACGGATGGGGAGAGAGGGAGGGAGCCTATGCCAGTTGGCCCGCCCAGCCGAACCTGGGCCTGTGCCCGGCCCCCGCCCGCCCCCGCCTGCTGCGTCTGGAGGTCACATTCAGTCCTGACGCGGCTCGCTGGGTCAGGCAGCAAGAAGAGCTGAGCACGGAGCCCTGGGTCCCACAGCCCGGCTGCTTAGGGACACAGCTGTCTGGTTTGTCCTGCCCAGGGCTTTGGATTTCATGTGGCTTGGTGGGTCTGGGGGCTCCCCGCCAGCACCCTCCCCAAGTGTCCTCCCTGAGAACACTGGTGCCTGGAAGAACTGCGGATGCCGCGTGCACACTGGTGACGCCTGGCACAGAGAAACCCAGCATACAGAACTGACAACTTCCCGCTGTCGTTGCCCTCACCCCCCTCCCAAGCGGGAAGGACACCGCTCTACTCACTGAGGCAGCTGGTGGCAGCGGCTGGAGGAGTCCTGGGCCCCATGGGGCGGTGAGCAGCTCCCGCCCCCAGTGCCTGCTCTCGCCCTCACTGCTCCTGAGGATGTGATCAGAGCTACAGCCAGGGCATATCAGCAAGAAGCCCTGAGCAGCCTTGCTGCCACAACCTCCTGATCACCGCTCCACTCCCTGGAGCATCCTTCTAGCCGGATGTTTCCAGAAAACTTGGCCGAGGGGGAGACGCAGATGAGAGGATGTGAGTGGCCCCCGGCTGGGGATTGGGCTGGAGGGTGGGGTTGATTGGTGACAGTGACTTTGATGGGGCTACAGGAAATTTTGGCTGTAAGTGTGGTGGGGGACTTGGAATTTTGAGCCCGTGGCCACAGCTCCCCTTTCCCTGGTGCCTCTTCTTGCCTTTCTAGGTGCAGCCACGATCTCCTAGAAGGAGGCTGCACTCATCTGGGCTCCAGGCTTGGCTGGGGCATTCTCAGAAGGGCTCCCCGGGGTAGACAGAACAGCTAGGCTGACTCCACATCGTGGGATGTGAAGTGCTCCTGTGCACGGTACCCCAACGTGAGGAGGCTTGTGTCTTCCCAGGACTGTGTGGCACGCTCTGGGAGGGGCTCCCTGACACCTCTGCCCAGTGATCCTTGATGACCACATGTGTTCAGGAACAGCTGAGTGTCATCCCCCACCCTGTCCGTTCCTTACTTCTGTAAGCTGAGTTAGTCGAGGGACCCAGCCGCCCAACTCCTTGTTGACTTAACTGAATTTGGAAATGTCTGTTCCCCAGGGTCAGGCCACCCCCAGCTCATCAGTCACCCCACCCCCAACAGTTCCAAATGGAGACCTGCCCTGGGGTTCCGGGCCTGCTATCCCTCGGCAGCCTGACGTGTTTGCTGGGCCCTCTTGGCCCGCGCTCGGGAAATATAAATAAACGCAGCCCCAGCCGCCAGGTTCTGGAAGTGGCAGCTGCTGCTGGCGCGGGTGGAGGGAAAGGTCAGGGGCTGAGTTACACTTGATCCTGAGCCCTGGCCCTCCCTGCCTCCTGTCCTTGAGGATCCCTGAGAAGCAGCTATGGAGCCACGTGGCTCTTGTGGTCACTGCAGGCCAGCAGGTGGCCTGGCTGTCCGGTGCCTCCCCCATACCATGGGGCCCCTGAGGCTGCTGCAGTGGGAAGCGGAGGCTTCAGACCCACTTCTGAGCTGGGTTGAGGTGGGTGGGAAACTCAACAGTCCCAGTCTGGACCAGGGTGTGGGGGTGGGGCAAGACAGACTTCATTCAATACTCTGCAGACCTGGGGGGGGGCACTTGCTGGTGTGTTTGGGGGTTTGCTGTTTCCTTTGTTTGTAAGCCACCACCAACTGGGGTTTGAATGAGGGGGTGGGTGAGGGTGGATAGTCATTGTGTGTTGTCGTGGTCGTCGTACCCCCAGCAGTTACAGTTACAGCCCGGTGTTGAGCTTGAACTTAACTTGTGTAAGGAAAATGATTGAAGCTCAGTGATGGGAAATCATCTGAGCCTTATTACAAAGTGGTTCTGGCACTGTCATTCCGCCTCCTAACCTCCACCCCCAGGGGCAGGTTCTGTCACTGCCATGGGAAAGTGGCCAGCTTTGCCTTCAGGGAAGCTGGGGCCCACTGAAGGTTGCTGAGGTGTGAACAGAGGGTCCATGTAGCCTTCCAGCTCAGGGTTTGTGGCCTCAGAGCTGAACGGTGTATGCCACTCCATATGGAGCTCGGATCTTGTGGGCAGGGAGGTCTGTGGCCGTGGTAGGCTGGGCGGGCCTGCAGAGCTGGAGCTTCTTCCACCGTGTGGTCTCAAGCTGTGACCTGAGAAAGATCCATCCTTGGCTGCTGAGCTTGGCCAGGCCCAGTGGGCCCCGAGTCTGGTGTGGCCCCTTAGGTGTGAGGGCCCAAGCTCACCCTGCTCCCTTCCTCAGCTTGGCCCTGCTCCAACCTCTGCTCTTCCACTGCGTTTTTTCCCCCTTCACCTATGGTGAGACCGGAAAACAGCTTCACTCTCCTGAGGCCTCGCTGCAGCTGTGCAGTGTTGGGGCTGGGTCACCATAGCTCCCGCTCAACAGGGGAGGGAAAGACGTTGGGGGAGACTTCTGTGTTCTGCCCCCTAAAATCTTAAACGAGGCCTCACTTGGGGCCATGCCTGTCACCGTCGTCATTTCCCTGACCCCTGTCCGTGCTCCTTGGTCTTGGACTGGCATGAGCCTTCACCCGTCTTCCACCCATAGGCCTCCTGGAACATGGGAGGAACTGGTCAGCCATTGCCCGCATGGTGGGGTCCAAGACTGTGTCCCAGTGTAAGAACTTCTACTTCAACTACAAGAAGAGGCAGAACCTGGATGAGATCCTTCAGCAGCACAAGCTAAAGATGGTAAGTTTGGGCCAGCACTCATGGGCTGGGCTCCCTGGGGACTGTGGACAGCCAGGCCTCCCACAGTCAGGCCTCCCTCATGTGGCCCCTGGCTGCCTGGCGCCTGCATAGGGAGGTACGGGTGGGCTGGGCCCTGACTCAGCCAGGAATCCGCCACCACCCTCAGTGCCCTGGGTTGGAGACCCAGAGGCAAAAGAGCCCTAAGTAAGCAGCTTGGCTTCTGCTTGGCTACCCCATTGGGCATTAGGGCTACAGCGAAAGAGAAAGGGTCCCAAGTCTCAGAGTCCGGAGGAGGACGTGGGGCCAGACACATTCCACACTGAAAACTGCAAGGTGCATGTAGGATTTCTTTGGCAGCCACGGCCAGGAGGGCCTCTGGGAGACCCCACTGCCTTCTCGCCATCCCTCTATCCCCTCTCATCTTGGACACACTTATGATCGTCATCATTTTAGGGCTGGAAAAACTGGGGCCCGGTGAGGCTCTTTAGCCACCTAAGTAGAAGTATACACTCAGAGCTTCTGCCACCCCTGCCTTCAAGGTCCCATTGTGGTCAGAGGCTTAGGAGGGGGCCTTGCATCCATCCTTCCATGAATTTAAAGTCATACGGACTTCCATGCAACTGAAGATGCATTGCTCTTCCTGCAGCCTGCGGAGGCCCAGAGCGGGTTGCACAGCAGTACCATGGCATGGCATGCTACAGACCCGTAGGGCAAGCCAGAGATGGCGGCATCCCACCAGAGCTCTCCTCTGGCCCTGTGCAGAAGCCCAGGGGCAGCCTCCTCAGCCCATTAGGGCTGCAGTGGCCATTCTCGTAGCCCAGCCATTGCTTCCAGTTCAGGTTCCTTTGAGTGTATGACCGCCCAACTCTTCATGTTCCTGGGGGACTTTTCCCTCTGCCCCCAAGGACCCCCAATGGGACAGTGGACCTGAGTACCCAGTGGGTTAGAGAGAGGGGCTAGATCTGAGCTTGTGAGTTGGGCACCTGTGTGCCCCAAGCAGAAGGTGAGGGACTGCAGGTGGTCTTGTGGGTCAGAACGGAGGTGCCTGTGGAAGGGAAGCACTTCGTGGGGCTTCCTGCCTCTTGCTGTTAGTTATATTCCCTGTCACTTATGTCCCAACCCTGTCCTCTGGCTATGTGAGGCCCTTGCAGTCACTATGCAGCAATGGCCACCAAGGGCTGTGTGCTGAAAGACACTGCCCAGGAGATCTGTGTGTGTGAATCTAGGGTCTGTCACTTGTAGGCTGTGTGGCTTTGGACAAGTGTCTTGTCCTCTCTGTGCCTCAGTTTCTCTGACTAAAATGGGAGGGATAACAATAGATTCCTGGGGTGCTGATGGCAGAAGGCTCAGGGTACAGGTGTCTTCTAAGTGTCCTGTGCCTATTCCAGGTGAGAGAGGGACACGTGCATGCATGCATTGAGCTACTCTCTCCAAAGTACAGCGGGCTCTTGGCCGGTGGGTCTGTACTCTGGCTCTGCTGTCCTGTGGCTGGTGTTCAGGGCACATGGCTTGGCCTCCAGGCCTCACTCAGTTCCACCTGTGTAATAAAATGGGGGAAGCACCTACTGGAGAGTGTGTGAGGAGCCAGTGCCGTCCACCGTGGGAAGTCCAGCATTTGGCCCAGGTCACCAAGCAGGACAGGGTTAGCGTCTAGAAGGCAGAGGTGTGGCTGGAGTTTCCGGAGGAACTGGCTGCTCTATTGTGGGGTGAGCTGCTGAGCTGAGAAGGGGACTGAGGTGCTCGGGAAGGGGGTCCTTGTCCCTGGTTTTGTCTTTCAGGTAGCTGCCCTGGTGCTGCCTGTAGAGGCTGCCTGACTCCCTCCCCAGCTGACCTCAAGAGCAGATAGCCCAGTCCAGGGCAAGCACCCCATTGTGCGAGTATGTGAGCTGGCCTTTGTAGAAACCCCTGACATGGGCTGTCTGCTTCCCACCTTCTCAACATTAGGCTGCCCCTAGACGGTGGTCAGGCTGGGCATGGTGGTCCATGTCCTTAGTCCCAGCACGCAGGTGGCTTGATGCAGGAAGATCAGGAGTTCAGGGCTAGCCTGAGCTATAGGACCCTGTCTGAAAAAGAAAATCACAAGAACAAGAGGGTCACATCTACCTGTGAGTTCTGAGTGGCCCAGTGCCATCTGAGTGCATCCCTCTGCCACCCAGGGAGTGGGGGGGGCAGGAGGTCAGTGGGTGTCCCCTCCTGCTCACCCCAGGTCTGGCCTGCACATGCTGCTGGAGACTCATCAGGAAACAGGAGCTCGGGCGGAGCCCTGTGTCGCAGTTTATGTAACATTTGGCAGCCTTGTTCTCTCTGAGGTCTCCCTCCCCCTCCATGTGGCCGAAGGCTGCCCTTCTGTCTGTGTCCTGGCCCTCAGGGCTCAGCCTCTAGGTTGCTCAGTGTGTCATCTGGGTCTCGGCCCTGCTGGCCTGGCTTCCTTCTGCAATCTTCTCTCTGTGGCTGTGGGAGACGCTCCGGGCAGGGATGTACTTGAACTCTTGCAGGCAGCCCTCCTTAGCTCTGAGCTTTGCCCCGCTGAGTTGCTGTCATTGTCTCTGAGGATCATTTGTGTAATGACATGGTTGTGGAGTGCCTGGCTCTACTCCAGGTGTGGGAGTGAAGCAGGCAGAGCAGTCAGAGGCCCCAGTCGATGAGAAGTTAAGTCTGGGCAAGAACTTCCAGCATGTGGTCTAAAGGTACCGAGGCAGGGATCTAGAGAGAGTGAGGGTTGGAGGGCATTGGTTAATTCCCCCAGGGAAATCAGAGAGGGCCTCTGGGGAGATGACGGTGGAACAAAGAGTTGAGGAAGTGAGTGTCCGCGATCTCTGGGGAAAGGGTGTTCAGGCAGGGAACAGCCTGTGCAAAGTCCCTGGGGCCGGCATGGGGGCTGGAGGAGCAGACTTGATCATGCAGAGCGGCAGGACTAGTCCAGGTGTTAGGGAATGCCTGCAGTGTTGGAAGCAGGGGCGACACACCCAGATTGGCAGGGTAGCTCTGTGCAGTCACGTGACTTTACGCCTTGCAGATTCCTGGTACTTAGTAAATGCCAGGTGTAATTTGTGTTTGTATCTCCAACATGTCACTTTCACGGGTGTACCAGCCCTTTGGTGCTGAGACTATGGCTGGGTTTTCCATAGGCTCTAGAAACAGAGGGTGTGTGCTGTGTCGTCTGCCCATGGCACTGGCGGGCCAGTGAGCTCCCTGTTTGCTGTGAGTATCCCTGCAACCTGTTGCCTAGTTCCTGTTGCTAAAGATAGACAAAGGAAGGGGATCCCCAGCCACATGCCACAACATCCTTGTGCCCGCAGACTGGAGCCTGGGCCTCTTGGGAGGTGCCAAGACCAGGCCCTGTGTGGGTGTGGGTGGCAGGGCAGATGTCCCATGAGGTCTGTGTAGTCAGGACAAGCCTAAAGATGGTGATGAGCAGACAGCATGTATTTCCCCTTTTGTTCTTGTGTCCCTGGATCGTCTCTGGGACTTGAGATGGCACATCTGTACCTCAGAGCCTTGTGCTCTGTGGCAGTGGAGACAGCAGGCCATCGCCCTAGAGCATGGGTGTGCTGTATTTCCAGGACAGAATGTCACCAGCCAGATGCAGCAGAACTGTTGTCTCTCACCAGCTACTGACGTCCTTTTTTTGGTCTGTGTTCCCCTCTTCTATCTTCAGTCTTCTCCCCGAGAAGATCCTCAGTTGCATTGTGTCTCTCCCTCCACACTCCTCTTCCCACTTAGCCTGTTCCTCAGTGACTGTATCTGTTCCTCAGTGACTGTACCTGGACTCCCTTTGGATGGTGCCAAACCAGGGGCATCAGTGAGAACCAGGGATGCCACTAGGCACCTCAGACCACACCCTTTCCCTCATACCAGACCAGGTTTGCACCATGGTAGATCCAGAATGTCCCCCACAGGCAATCCTGGTCAGTTTGAGACCTGTTTCTGCGCTGACTCTGCTTTGCACACCAAGCCTAGGGAAGGAAGCCTTGGTTCTTCTGGACTTCTGCCCAGCTCAGGGAAAGGGCACAGAAGTTCAGCCTGGAGAAGATGTTAAATGCCTCCATGCTGGGAGAGAAAAGCTGGGCCCTGCTGGGTTGGGGAAAGGCAAGACTGAAGCATGGCTCATCCCCACCCCAGGACCTTTGTACATAGGCCTCTCTCACCCAGAACCTTGCCTGGATGATCCCTCTGTGCTCAGACCTGCACTCCAAGTGTCACCTTCCATTAGAAACCTGATCTCCCGTCCAGCTGACTTGGCCCTGTGCCCTCTATTTCCTTGTCTAGTCCTGCCGTGGCCCCTGGTCCGTCCCCTGAGTCCTTTAGTGTGTGCGTTGCTGGCTTTGAGGGCAGTGGCCCTGTTGTGTTCACTGAGTCTCTATTCACAGTTCCTCTGCCAGCCACGGTGCCCTGAGTGTGCACTGTGACACTATGGCCTTCCCGTGCTGGCCCAGCCAGTGCCCAGTGTCCCACTGGGACACACGGCACTATGAAGCCTCTATGATAAAAATAGCCCTGGCCTATGTGGCCACTCTGATGGGCTGAGTGGGAAGGTTGCCTGTACAGCCATGCAGCCAGGTTCCCTGCCCTTGTAGCTTTGACTGGGCTGCAGGCATGTTTCGCCTCCAGCCTTGACCACTGCTGTCCTGTCCCAGGAGAAGGAGAGGAATGCACGGAGGAAGAAAAAGAAGACCCCGGCGGCAGCAAGTGAGGAGACAGCCTTCCCACCTGCTGCTGAGGACGAGGAGATGGAGGCATCTGGTGCCAGTGCCAATGAGGAAGAGCTGGCCGAGGAGACGGAAGGTGAAGTCGCTGTCCTCAGAAGGGAGGGAGTAGACACACATGCACACCCCGTTCTGTGTCTCTGTCTTCCTGAGCATTCCCTGGTTGCCTGGGCCAGGCCTGGGGTTGGCCACAGAGGAGCCCTGACTAGGCTGTGATAAGGCGAGAGGCTTCTTGCTTCCGTCTCCCCATAGTTCACATGCTTTCACCGTAGGGCCTGGAGTGACCCCAGGAGGCCAGGCCACGAGTCCTCTCAGCACCCAGGCTGGGCCCTAGGCTGGTGACAAAGACCCAAGCCCTTTATTGAATGCCTTCCCAGTCATCTTCATGAGCAAGTTGGACATAGCATGGAGGGACTGCTGTGGAGACAGAACTGCCTGCAAGAATGGGAGTGACTATGAGCCCCAGATACTGAGTGGGGGAGGTCACAACCTCCTTAGGAGCAGGGCCAGACTTTCTGAGGCCTCTCTTATCGTCTGGGGATTCCTGGGACAGCAGTGTGGAAGGCTCCAGCTAGTCGTTCACACCCAAGAGCACTGGGCCTATCTTCAGTATGGGGAAATGGAGTCCTAGGGAAACACCCTCCTGGGGACCATGATGTGACTTTAGTCCTATTGGTCTAGCAAGTATTTGTGCGAGGCCCTGCCCTTGCAGGACAGGAACCATTTGACCTAGAACTTCCTTGTGTGGTAATGGTCATGGCAGTCATATAGGCTCATCTCTGTCTCCATAGCCCGAGGAGGCGGTGACACCATGAGCACCGGAGACTGAGGCGTGGAGAAGTCACTCCAGGTCTCTTAAGACATGGTTTGGCAGCTTGGTCCCAGCCCTATGCTCTGTGACCTCCAGGGGAAGGGGCCTGTGCTCTTTCCTGTCACCTGATGTGTGGGCTGTGAAGTGCCCACTATGTGCAGACTCTGTGAACATGCTTGGTGAACACCCTGAGTACCTGGTAGAGTGTCTCTGGCCCCATGCAGAGCTGAGCCTCTAGCTAGTCCTTCCCAGTACTTAGGGTGGAACCCAGCCACAGCTGTCACAGCCCCTGCCTGACTGAGGGCTACTGGTGTGGACATGCCTGACAGCGAGTAGTAGACATCCACAGTCAAGAGGGGCCTGTCTGCTTGTCCACAGGACTTCAGTGGCTTCAGCCTCCTCTGTCCTGTTGTTGGGCCAGATGCACTCCGTAGCCCAGGCAGCTTGATTACCTCTCTGTGTCTGTTTCCTTACCTGTCAGTGTGCTAAGGAGTACCCCGATCTTGAGGTTTCTGAGGGTCACATGCCCTGCATGCCCATGTTGGTGTTACTGATACCATTTCTGGGAGGGGTGTCCTTCTTTAGGTTCCAAAGGTGCTGACAAACGAAAGAGGCTGGGGACTGACAAGGCTAGAGGCCACACAAACTCCTATTGGTTTGTGTCCCTGGCACTTGGCCAGGGCTCTGTTGACCCTGGACGGACATACCTTGCCTGTGTAGGCTGCTACAGGTCACCATAGCTGTGGGTGGCCAGGGCCTCCGTTGGGAGCTGAGCAAGGAGGTCCTGTGGAAGCTGCTGTGGGTCCCCTGCCCTCCATCAGCCACACCCCGTCCCTTTCCACAGGATTATTGCCACCTCAATTCTAACCCTTCTTTCTCTAACTCTCTTTCCAGCCTTACAGGCCTCTGGAAATGAAGTTCCCAGAGTGGGGGAGTGCAGCGGCCCAGGTAAGAATGTGGCTTTGGCTGAGCTGGGGGTGCGGGGTCAGTGGGGTGTCCGAGATCATATCTCTCTCTCTCCCTGTGCCTCACCGTGTGCTGCTTTGCCCTCTGCATTTTTCTGTGCACAGTGTCTGGTCCCCGTGCTGTGGTCAGTGTGCCCTGCTTAGCTTTTCTCTCTTGGGTTTGCTCCAGGTCCTTTTCCCTGTTCTGTCCCTAGCCTTGTTTCCAGGTATCTGTTTTGCAGAAAATGGAGGGACACGAGACCCAAAGATGAGAAAAGCTATGGAGTCAGGGCTGCAGCTGGGTCTCTGGTGCTTTAGTCCGCGCGCGCGCGCACACACACACACACACACACACACAGACACAGAGTGTGGAAAACCCGTGGTCTTGTATTGTGCTCATGTCGTCAGCCGTGTTGTAATGAACTTATGCTCCCTGGGCCTATACAGTTGCTCTCTGGCCTCCATGGCCGTTTGTTCCCTGTTCTGTGGACGGGAAAACTGAAGCTTGAGAGAAGCCCTGAGTTCCCCGTGGGAGTACCAAAAGTTGGACCGTGAGCCGAATGGAGCTCAGGTTATGTCTTCAGACCCAGATGAAGGCCTATTTTGAGGCTGTCCTTGAACTGGCCCTGTAGGGGCACTGGCTACTGGAGAGACCAGGGGTTGGGTTAGCCAGTGTATGGACAGAAGGAAGGAGAAGCCGAAGTTGCAAGCTGGGCAGCCCGGGAAGGGTCTTTAGGGACGTGGGAGAGACAAGGCTCACCTAGGTGTGTTAGGAGCCTGGGGAGCTGTTCTGGTATTCTTTGGGAGTGCTGTCACCTCACACATAGTAGCTCACCCCCCTCTGCTTTTCCTCTGCATATAGCTGCTGTCAACAATAGCTCTGATACCGAGAGTGTCCCATCCCCACGCATGGAGGCTACCAAGGACACTGGGCAAAATGGGCCCAAGCCCACCAGCACTGAGGCATTGCCTGCTACCACCCAGCCACCTATCCCTCCGCCAGAAGAACCTGCAACGGCCCCCACTGAGCCCTGCCCAGCCCCTGACGCCAGTAGTCCACCATCCCCAGCAGCTCCCCCGTCACCTGCCACACCTTCGGCTGTTCTTCCCGAGGTCGAACAAGAAGACCCGGTGGCTACAGTTCCTCAGACAGAGGATGCCAAGGAGCAGAAATCTGAAGGTGAAGAGGTGATCGATGTGGGAAAGACAGAGGAGCCCGAGGCCCCTGAGGAGCCGCCCAGGAGTGTGAAGAGTGACCACAAGGAGGAGGCTGAGGAGGAGCCCGGGGATAAGGCCAAGGGCACAGAGGCTGTCGAGGCTGTGTCTGAGCCACCACTCAAGGTGGAAGAGGCTGGAAGCAAGGCTGCTGCAACCAAGAGTTCCAGCTCGGGTGCCCCCCAGGACAGCGACTCCAGTGCCACCTGCAGTGCTGATGAGGTGGATGAACCTGAGGGAGACAAGGGCAGGTGAGGCCGTGCGCAGCCCTCGCTGTGAGCTTTCGTTCTTGTATGTTCTGCCAACAAAGGGAGCACCCTCCATCTGCCAAGACAACACAGGTGCCCTGCCTGCCAAAGTCTGTGGCTGGTTTGTGGGGGCCAACACGAGTGGAGGTGTCTTAGTCACTATTGTATCGCTATGACGAGGCAGCATGGCCAAGGCAACTCTTACAACAGAAAATATTTAACTGGGGCTTGATTACAGTTTTAGGGGTATAGTCTGTGCCATCCATCATGGTGGGAATCATGGCAGCAAGCTTGGCAGGCATGGTTCTGGAGAAGTAGTTGAGAGCTTCATCCTTCTCCATAGGCAGACAGATACACACACACACAGACTTGATACTGAGCCTGAACCTGTCTCAGCTTTTGAAACCTTAAAGCCCACCCCCAGTGACACACTTCCTCTCACAAGGCCACACCTCCTTCTAATCCTTTCCAATAGGGACACTCCTTGGGAATTAAGCGGTCAAGCTACGAATATGAGCCTATGGCAACAATTCTTATTCAGACCACCACCAGGGAATTCATTCTAGAAGGGAGCAGTGGACGAAAGACCCATTTGGGGTCCCCTGGAGCTGAGATCCAGAAGTGAGGTAGCCATAGGAGGCTCGGGGAGACTGTGCTATGCTGTGTGTAGGTGTCCATCAGCTGTGAACCGGACCTGGTGGCTGGAAGAATCAGCGTAATGGAGGCAGAAGGTCCACATCCAGGTGTCATGGAGTCGAGCCCATACGACAGCTTGAAAATTACCCATCCAGCATCTTTCACTGCTGATGGTTCCCTGTAGTCCTTGGCTTATAGACACAGCACTCTGATCCCAGCCGACTCTTTGTCCAAATTCCTACTTCCTTCAAGGATGCCAGTCTTTCTCTGATGACATCAGCATAGCTGCCCAACAAGGTCTCATGCACAGGGGCCCTGGGTTAGGTCTGGGACAGAGGGAGGGACCCAGTTCTTCCCTTCTGTGGCGGGAACAGTTGATGCAAAGGCCCTGGGTAGGAGCAAGCCAGGTGCATGCAGGACCACATGAACCAGGTCATCCAGTGATGGCAGTGAAGATGCCAGTGGTAGGGACATTGATTGACATGATCCCACCAAGGGCCCAGGCACTGGAGGCCCCTGACCATGCAGTCACCCCAGCTTCATTTCTGAAGTGATAACCAGTCTTTGGGGAGCATTCTGATTGGACCCTCCCTGCCCCAGTGGCACCATGTTTTAGGCGGGACCATCTGGGCACTCAAGGGCAGGCCTGGAACCCTTCCCTGATCACACTTGGATGGCCCCACCCTCCTCTGGGCAGCTGCAGGAGATGTTTTGTGATGAGGCAGTGTGCTCTGTTTATTTTGACTGCAAACAGCAAAGTCTGTTTTCTCTCCTCTCAAGTCTCTGAAAAATTCCGGCAGAGCAAAGGAGGAGACCATGACCTTCAGACCGGCCCACACAGGGCCTTTCCTGTTTCCCCTGGCTCTCCTTTCCCCTTGGGATGGTAGATCTGAAGTGGATGCTTTGTGGGCCTTACGTGTTCCCAGAGGGCTCCACTGGTAGGGCCCACATACAGCAGATGGGCAACAGATGGCCTGGATAAGCAGAAGCTGACCGGCGGGTTTCTGAGGGCCCAGTGTCCTGTCAGGAACAGCAGGGGACACATGGCCCGTGTCAGCTTCAGTACCACCAGGGTCTCTACTGAGATGACAGTGCCACAAAGCCGCAGGTGGCACCAGCGTCCTCCTCCAGTATCTGGACAGTAGACTCATAGGTCACAGAGCTGGGCATGGGGGCGCCACCCCGAATACTAGCCCCCTCCTCAGACTTGTCTAGGCCCTGGTTAGGCTGGTGCCCCCTCAGTTCCAGTCTTGTCTCCGGTAGCACCAGCCAGTGGTGGCCTTTCCTCCCTTTCTGGTGCTTGGTGGCTTTCTTGCTTGCTGTTTAACTTCCGGGCTGGAACTCAGGACACCTGGCTGGTCAGGCCCTGTGGGACCTACAGTCTGCTGCCCTGGGGCTCACCTGTGCTCTCAGGGAGCAGCTAGACTTCCTGGCTAGAAGCTTACCACCAGTCCTTCACCAGCCACGCCATGGGGAGTCAGGGATGGCAGGAGAAATGAGAGCATCAGCTGGTCCACTAGCCTGGGCTGCTGTTTGTAAACTCCGGGTGAGCCCATCAGGCCTGACTCAGGCTTCTCTGGGAGAGCTTGGCCTGGAGTTTGCCAGGAGGCTTGGATTGCAGTCCCCTCACTTCCAGAGTAGGAGCCTGGTGCTCTCCAGCAGGGTTGGGCCTTGGAAAGTACCCCGCCCCCGCCCAGCTCACTTTCCCCACCTGCAATAGGCACAGACGCATCCCGAGAGTTGCTTTGTTGTCTGACCCTGGACCCAGGGGCCAGGCCCATGCTGTTTGGTGCAGTGTGTACTGGGCAGGCTCCTGGAGGTACTGGGTGCAGGACTAGCAGGGCCTCAGTTCCCGAGTGCTCGGTGCTGGTGAGGCGAGAAAGAAAGGGTGGTATGTGTGAGTCTTTTGAAGGAGGAAGCACTTGAGGACGGTCATTGGTCTTAGTGTGAAGTGTGGAGGGGAAGCCATCTGAGCACAAGAAAGCCAGCACAAAGGCCCATGGCCATCTGAGCTAATGTTCAGTGGTTTTCACAGAGCCCTGGAGCATGGAGTGTGGGGACCAATAGGTTTTTTGTCTTTTGAACAGAGGATTGTCAGAGCTTTTTTTCTTTTTTCTTTTTTTTTAAGATTTATTACTTTACGTTATGTGCCCGTGTGTAGTATATGCACATGAGTTCTGGTACTATGAGAAGGCCAGAGGTCATCTGATCCCCTGGAGCCAGAGTAACAGGCAGTTGTAAGCCCCCTGACATGGGTTCTGGGAATCAAACTTAAGTCAAGAGCAGTGCACCACCAAGCCATCTCTCCTGCCCGTGTGTTTGTGTGTGTGTACACCTGCCTGAGTGTATGTGTACCACATTCATGCAGGGACCACAGAGGCCGGAGGCCGGAAGAGAGCATGGAATCTTCTGGTGCTGAATTGAGGCCTGTTAGGAGCTAACTTATGGGTGCTGGGACCCAAACCTTGCTTCTCTGAACCATCTCTCCAGTTCTGGGATACTGTTCTAGCTTTATGCCTGCCTGGAGAGAATGGGGAAACTGAGGTACGTGGTCCTGGTAGAGAAAGCCTTGGCTCCCAGGCGTGTGCCGTCACATACTAGCATCACAGCTTGCGGCTCTGCAGATAGGGATTTGCACACACACAGAAGTCCAGGTTTCAGCCAGCACTGGAACTTGGAACTGTTATTTGCTTGTACACAGATGGAGGGGCACAGTGCTCCCCAGACTTGACTGCTCCTGGGAAACAAGGGCCGTGTCGTGGTGGTCCCCTCCTTCCTCTTTGTAGCCCCAGAAAGCTGTGACTCAGCATGCTCAACAGCATGCCACGTAGAGCACACAATCTTGTGACCCTGGTGTTTTCAGTGTCTCACAGTGTCACTACAGATCAGGCCATCACCCTAGAGGAGACCCCCACCCCCTTCGCAGCTGTGGTGTCCACTGGTGCTCTAGTCCAGTGTCCTCTGAAGGGAACAGGATGTGGCCACTGTGTCTGGCCTCTCTTGCACTGTGTTTTGGGAGCTCTTCTGTTGGGGAATGAGGGTCAGGGTTCTGTGATTTAGATGGCATCAGTCTGTGCATATCTGTGTGGCTTAAGCAGTTTGTCAGGGACACTCATGAGTGAGTTGCGTGTCTTCATTCCTCTTGAGTAGGATTTAGCTCAGTGTGGATTTAGTGGGTGTAACCTTGATTTTGGTTTTGGTGTTTTGTTAAGTGGGTCGCACTACATAGCCCAGGTTGGCCTTGAGCTTGTAGACTCTTCCTGCCCAGACTTCCCAGCGCTGGGATGACAGGTGTCTTGCCACCATACCCAGTCTGGGCATGACCTTTAGAGGAGTTGTCCAATTCATCTTCCTAAGCCGGTGCAGTATTTTATTTCAGTTTAAGTTTACCAAACTGGCCATTAAAATGGCTAGGTGCAACTGGTCGCGGCGCACGCTTTTAATCCCAGTACTCAGGTGGCAGAGGCTGGCAGATGTCCGAGTTTGAGGACAACCTGGTCTACAAAGAATTTCCAAGACAGCCAGGGCTGTTAAACAGAGAAACACTGTCTCGAAATACCAAGTGGGGGGTCGGGGGGTCGCTAGGGGCAAGTGAATGACGGGATATCCGGATATGCTGGCAAATATCAAGGTGGAGCCAGATGTAACAGGGACCAAGTGTCTGGTGAAGACAGCAGCAGAGGGGCCCCTGCCATGGGTGTGGACAGGTGGGACACAGGAGGACTGGAGAACTCAGGGTGACCTGTTCTTCCTGTCCCCCCTGTTTGCCTCAGGCAGCTTCAGCAGGCGTCATCCTGTCTGCTCTCCCCGCTTGGCTGAGCGTGTGGCAGATGCGGGCAGTAGGCTGCTACCCGCAGGGCCTGTCGCATGCGTGTCCTGTCACAGCAGAGCCTGTGCCCCTCCATCTGTGGACGGCAGCGTGCTCTCTTCTGCTCTGCCCCCTGCGGCTCTAACCATGCCCCAGCTGTCAGCAGTTCTCACCCCAAAGGCTGAAGTCCCAGCTTGTGTGTCTTCATGTGGCTTGAGTCAGGCTAGCCACGGTACCCAGGGGCACACAGCCCATAATGCTTTCAAGGACCCGCCCCAGATTTGTCCTCTGTCCTAATTCTAGGGCTGTAGCCCATAGCTCAGCCCCCATCACTGGACAGGACTGAGCCCAGAGCCATACTTGGGCCCAGCAGACTCAGGCTCCAATTAGTGGAGTCCTCAGCCCCCATCCCAGGGCCCAGCCTGCTCTGGGTTTGGGACAAGAATAATCTCCAGGGAATCTCTCAGTGTCCCTCCACCCTGATCCGGTTGAGTCTGTGTCCTTCTGGCCACTCCCTGAGGGCCCCTGTGGCCTAGGCGCCCGTTAGGACTTTTCAGCTGTCTCTTTGCCCTGAGGCCACGTTGGAACAGTGGTGTGTGGGGGCCAGAGGAGCGTTGCTGCCCAGCAGTGTATACTGACGGGGCACCTGGACCTTGGCTAAGGGCCTCACTGGCAGGCCCCACCTTCCAGGACTTGAAGGAGAAGCCATGGAGGCAGGACAGCCCCTTTTCCCAGGAAGGCCCTCCGAGAGCCTGTGGCTGATGCTCCAGCCTGACCTGACGCTTGTCCCTCCCCAGGCTGCTGTCACCAAGGCCCAGCCTCCTCACCCCAGCCGGCGATCCCCGGGCCAGTACCTCGCCCCAGAAGCCGCTGGACCTGAAGCAGCTGAAGCAGCGAGCGGCCGCCATCCCCCCTATTGTGAGTGAACCCTGCATCCAGGCAGCCCACCTTGACCTTGACTTCTGTATGCTCAGCAGTGTGGGTGGGAGCTCTTCCCAGGCCAGTGGCTCCCAGAGATGGGACTCCAGACCCAGGACTCTTGGTAGGGTAGGGAGGCTGGGAGGAGATGGGAGATCGGAAAGGCTAATCTGATCAATCGCCCTCCAGAGGTTCTCCCATATCCCAGACAGGCAGCTGTTGCCAGCAAGCCCTCAGACCCCAACTGCACCTCAGCCAGCTAATGTCCAGGTCTGTCTTTGGGGTCTTTGGAAACGTACCATTTTCCAAAGACACTTGGCTGACTGTAGTCTCTTCAGCCGTTTCCCTTTTGGGATTTTAGGCTCGGCCTTTTCATTGGAGGCAGGAGTTCATGGAGATCCAAGCTGACCTCTCTGTTAGGCATTCTGATGTTGGACATGTGTGCCTGGTCTCGCTGCTAGCCCCTAAAGCCCACATGACCATTTCTTACTCCCGATTCCCAGTGATGTAGGGTGTGTCAGGTAGAGTGGATCCCAGTACCCATCTAGCTCTGGGCAGATGAAACAGGCCCTTCTTTGGTGGTGGTGACCCCTATATCTGATGTTAAGACTCTTTCTACCTCCACATGGAGACTTTAAGGATGTGGCTGCCTTTCTGTACCTGGCTTTCGCGCTGGCTGTACATAGCCACTCCCCAACCTGTCAGCCTCTGACATGGGGCTAGGATGTTCATGCCTGCCCCGTACCCCCAGCAGGTCACCAAGGTCCATGACCCCCCTCGGGAGGACACAGTACCCCCAAAGCCAGCTGCCCCTGTGCCTCCACCCACGCAGCACCTACAGCCAGAGGGTGACGTGTCTCAGCAGTCGGGAGGAAGTCCACGTGGCAAGAGCCGGAGCCCGGTACCTCCTACCGAGAAAGAGGGTGAGTGTTGAACACGGGTGCGGTGAGAGTGAGGGACAACCCTCTCTCTACTCAGCTCCTGTGGCTGTGCGGGCCAGGCTGGGGAGTCACATAGTTAAGGTAGCACATCACAGGGCTTAGCCACAAGCTCCAGAAACAGCTTGGGCTGGGGGCTCTTGAGAAACCAGAGGCAGTCTAGTGCTGGTGACTCCTGATATGTGTGTATGTACACGCACGCCTGCACATATGCACATGTGAACATATCTGTAGCCAGCTTCTCCTTTGGTGTGAATCAGTTTGCATGTGACCTTTGGGCTCCCTGAGGGGACCATGGGGATCTCTGTCCTGGAACAAGAGCAGGGCTGACCTGAGCTGGACTGGCTAGACTCCCTGGCTAGCACATGGCTTGCCCCCTGGCCACACCCCTTCATCTTCAGCACATACTACAGAGCCTTTCGTGCAAGTAGTGGGTGGTATCCGCCAGGGCTCCATGGTGCTTGGACGTTGTACTAGGGTTCTCAGATGGAGGTAAAAGTCGCTGCCTAAGCTGGCAGTGGCAGGCATGAGAAACAAGTGGGTCAGGCCAGAGGTAGGACAGCAAGTGTGTGTCCAGCAAGGATCTGGCAAGGCAAGGCGGGGTAGGGGATGACGGGAAAAGATCCTTCAGGGCCTAAGAATTACTAGAGGAGGTTGTGGCTGGCAGAAGAGTCAGAGAGAGAAATGAGGGCTAGATTGTGTGGCTACGGTGGAGAATAGCTTTGAGTGAGTGTGCTGGGGGGGGGTCGGTGTCATCTGATTAGGGCTTTGGGGGGAAAAAAATCAGTGCCTGATTTCTTGTTGGGAAAGAGCGGAAGGGAGTAGGGCAGGGGTGGGAGGCAGGCTCAAGCACTCCTCCCAACAGCTCTGGGGCAGCCTGGACGTGACAGGTGGCCTTGTTCGTGGGAGGAAGGGGAGGCTTGCGTTTGTTCCTGAGGCCAAGCCAGCGGGACATAGTGATGACCCATGGGGTACGAGGACAGAGGTGTCTGTCTGGTTGGAGCTAGGGCCGGAGCATGCTATAGTGACGGGGTGGGTTTTAAGGGACTAAGTGTGGTGTAGAACATAGTATGTTGTGAGAAGCCAGCCAGGCTCAAAATGACAACCTGGAGTGGCAGTAGGGGGAGGGGAGCCGCACTGGTCTGGCTCAGGCCAGACAGCTGTGGCAGGTAGGGCTGAAGCCACCCAGGGCCAGTCAGGTCCTGCTGAGGTGGGGCCCCAGGCCCTGGGAAAACAGCCAGCAGCCCATGGTCCCTGAGGCTGGTTCTGGGCCCATCCATGGGGCCAGGGCTCCATTGTTTCCTAGGGTCCTCCCTGGGGAACATTGCACCTGGCGGCAGGCTCTGGCCGTAGCTCTGCTTCCCAGGGGACCCATGAACCCAACATTCAGGAAACCAGCTTTCTCTGTCCTGGCTCCAGCAGGGAGCCTCCAGGCCAGGAAGTTCCCTCGGGATCTCTAGGCCCTGCTGGAGGAACAGGTTGTCCATACTGGCTCTTAGCCACCTGCCTGCATTGACTGGGTCTGACCCCATTTCCCTCCAGCCTGAGACTTCATCTCTGTCCCCTAGCTCTTCAGAGCCACGCTAGAGAGGGCAGCCAAGGTGCACAGGGAGCCAGGACACCAAGTGTTTGAACTTCCTGATGGTAGAGGATGTGAATCCCCTGTCAATTCTTCTGTAGCCATCACCTCCCCAGGACATGAGTTCAAGGGGAGTTCAACCTTCATTAAGGGGAGATGTGAGCCGTAACACCTGGGCTTCTGCTTCTGCCGCATCTTACCTTCAGTATAATCTAGGATTATGTGGCGGTAGCCCTGGTTCATCTGTCACTTTATTCTGAGGCTGGGGGCCCCTGTCCACCACAATTTCTGGGAATTTGTGATTTCCAGAATGTATCCAACTAGGGCTTGCAGTTTAGAACAGACTGCAGCTAACACGAGAGCTTGTGGAGCCTCAGTGAGTGCTGACCTGACTCTGGGCATCCAGGACCCAAGAGTCACAGGGTATGTGGGCCGTGACAGGCACAGGTCTTGGGCTGCCGCCAGCTGCCTGCATTCCCAGCTCTCCCCTGCAACTAGGGCCTCAGTCTTCGCATCAGGAGGGTGAAGGAACAAACTGACTGTGTCATCCTGTAGAGTGCTACCTTTTGCTGCTGTTTGTAGCCATGTGAGTTTCAGTCCAGGCCACATTTGGCAGGCAACTGGAGAGGTCTCTTCAGTCGCTGGTCTCTGGTTGGTCACTGTCCTCTGTATGTACCCATACAGGCTTATCCTAGCCTGGCTGGGGCTCAGGATATAGTAGCATATAGTAGATGGCGGGGACGCAGAGAGCCTCTGCACCAGTGGTCATCTGGAGCAGCTGCTGCAGCCACGTCCATTGCTGTAGCATGCAGTCCCTGATCAGCAAGCCTGACCCACCACCTTGGTTCTGTGCACCCAGCTGGTGGCATTTGCAGGGAGCCATGAAGCAAAGATGAGGCCTCTGTCACAGGCCTCTTCAGTTTTGCTGTGGGTAGTGACTCCATGGATGGAGATGGCCGAAGTGTATTGAGCGCCACCCTGCCTGAGGGGTCTCACAAGCCCTCTTGCCTGGCACAGATGGACTATCAATCTCAGAGCCCTGTGGCCCATGCAGTGAGCCAGTCCCATACCAAGCAAGTGTCTTGGGGACATGCATGGCAGCACGCCTGCCCTACCGTGTCCCTGTGACCCTGTGGCTTGGAGGCCTGTCATAGCTGGCCAGTGGGGCCGCAGGGTACAGGGATGGCAGAGCATTCCCTGACTGCTCACCTCCTCCCTCTCTCAGCAGAGAAACCCTCCTTCTTTCCGGCCTTCCCTACTGAAGGCCCGAAGCTATCTACTGAGCCCCCACGCTGGACATCGGGCCTGCCCTTCCCTATCCCTCCACGGGAGGTGATCAAGACTTCCCCGCACGTCCCAGACCCCTCTGCCTTCTCCTACACACCTCCCGGTGAGTAGTGACACTGCTAATTGGGTCTCTGCAGTCAGTGGCAACCAGCGCTTTGCGCTGGCACAGGACTGCATAGTGAAGGGCCCTAGTCAGATGAGACCAGGCTGAAGATTTGGCCTGCTCAGTACTGGGAAGCTGGGGACCCTTGAGACTTGGGAAAGCTACCATACTATCTGTGACGACCATAGGGAGCCACGGGAGGTGCTTGAGCTGGCAATGGGGAGGCCTAGCATGGGAGATATTTTCCACCAGTGACTAAGCCTAAGGGCACTGGCAGGAGGGTGGGGGTGGCCTTGGTTGACACGCCGTGAGAATAGTTGGAGAGGCTCTCTACCATGAAAGGAACCCGGCTACAAAGATCAGATCATCAGGGGCTAGCCCAGGTAGAGCTGACCCTGAAGGATGATTGGAGAGCAGGGAGAGGCATGCCAGGCAAAAGAATAACATCTTGCAAAAGGCCAGAAAGAGAAGAGGCACTTGGCACCAGATCAAGCTGTCACAGCAGAAAGTCACCACCCAGCGAGCCCAGGGATCCCCAGTCACATGCCCCTGAAATCCGTGCTATAGGTGACTCTCCTAGAGGCTGTGGGGAGCCATCGTAGGCTCATGGCATAGCGAGGGGATGGTCTGCTTGCTTTGGAAAAGACCCTTTGACCCCTGTAAGGAGAGGCGAATCCTAGGGAAGGAGTAGAAAAGGGGCGCTGGCTTAGAGGCCTGGATGTGGAATGGGAGATGGTGGTGCAGGTGTGGAGGGACAGTCCAGGACTTTAGGGTTCCAGTGGAGGGCTCAGGTCACTGAAGCAGAAGCATGTGGAGGTACACCAATATAAACTTAATGTTTCCTTGCAGGTCACCCACTGCCTCTGAACCTCCACGATAGTGTCCGGCCTGTCCTACCACGTCCCCCCATCTCTAACCCCCCACCCCTCATCTCCTCCGCCAAGCATCCCGGCGTACTTGAGAGGCAGCTAGGCGCCATCTCCCAGGTGAGTGTCTCTTGGGCTGGGCCTTCTCCTCATGGGGAGCTTTCAAGCCATGGGGCTGGGTGGTGACTGGCACTCGGGCCTGCTGCTTAGTCCAGCTGATGGGGCTGTCTGGATCTGAGGCTGTGCATTCCACTATACGACCTCAGGCAAGTGACTCGGCATCTCTGGGCCTCAGTTCACCCTGTTAAGTGGGGAGCTGTAGCTGTAGCTGCAGCAGGCTGTAGAGTGTCATGTGGTAAGCTTTGATCACCTCTGCGGCCTGCCTGCCCTCTCCGCACACACATGCAAAGCATTCGCACTGTGTGAGCACCGCGGGTGTCGGTCTGTCCACAGCCTTGCACCTGAGAGGGCCAGAGCCGCGTCCCTGACCAGTATATCCTCAGGTCCTAGGCAGGGCTCTCCCTGTGTCCAAGTCTGGCTGTGACCTGTTCCCTTGCCCTGGCAGGGAATGTCTGTGCAGCTTCGAGTGCCCCACTCAGAGCATGCTAAGGCCCCCATGGGCCCTCTCACCATGGGGCTGCCTCTTGCTGTGGACCCTAAGAAGCTGGGTGAGTGCCCATGACCCTTTGGCTCCTGTGACCTCTGCTGAGGGGTGGGCAGTCTTGGCCTGGGGAGTCCGGTGGAAGGTGCAGCCTGAGACCTCTGTGTATTGTCTCCCCACCCCCAGCCCCATTCAGTGGAGTGAAGCAGGAACAGCTGTCCCCACGGGGTCAGACTGGGCCACCTGAGAGTCTGGGAGTACCCACTGCTCAGGAGACCTCCGTGCTGAGAGGTAAGACCCGGCTAACCACCTTCAGCTCCTAGAGAGCCCGAAAGCCCACCTCATGGCTGTCTCCTCACCCTGAGACACTGAAGGGGATAGTTGGGTGACTTTCAGGCTTGGGACCCTAAGAGCTGTGTCTTGCATTTTCCAGGGACAGCACTGGGCTCCACCGCCAGCGGGAGCATCACCAAGGGCCTCCCCAGTACCCGGGCCGCAGACGGCCCCAGCTACCGCGGCTCTATCACCCACGTAGGTGCTGGGGGCAGGGTGGTGGAGGCAGGGAGAACGTTGGGATGGGGTGAGATGATCTCTGAGCAGATGAGAGATGCTGGACTGAACGGTCACTGTACCGGGGCGGGGAAGGCAGGTCTAGGGAGATGCTGGACTGAACGGTCACTGTGACGGGGGGGTAGGTCTAGGGAGATGCTGGACTGAATGGTCACTGTGCCGGGGGGCTGGGGCGCAGGTCTAGGGTGATAATCAGAACAAATGTCGCGTCTCAGGCAGTTAGGTGCAACAGAAACCAACCACAGATAGGGATACAGGCAGGGTGACCAGAGTGTCAGGAGTCACAAATCAATGAAGTGCCTGGACTCAGAAAGTCCCCAGGGCCAGGACGAGGCAAGTTATGTCAGCTAGCATGGCCAGAAGAAGCACATGAAGTAGGCTCGGCAGCTAACTCCTGGCATAGCACGTGGTGGGGGGTACCAGACGTTCACCCCCTCAGAGGGCTTCCAGCCTCACAGCTGCCCACCATACTGTCCTTTCAACTCAATACCGGGACAAACTTTGATGCCCCAGGCTTCCCCTGGAGTCCGTTCGGAAATCATGGGCTTTTGAAGGTGAAGCACATAAGCTGGGGGGCAAAAATTCAGCCATACGCTCTGGCATCAGTGGCCCTCCCTGACTCAGTTTTCCCTCTGACAAAAATATTATCACCAGGAGAGTTATTCCAAGGAGGTCATAGGTCAGCAAGGTCACAAGGTCAGCATGCAGAACTCCCGGGCCAGGTCAGAGGGGTACTGGCTCTCGAAGGCTGGATGACCCTTTCCATTGATTATACAGAGTGAGATCTGTGCTCTAGGGCCTGTCTGTTTGGGACAGAGTCAGTGACAAAGGTGTTGGCACAACCCACATGGGTTGCATGTAGAGACTACACACCCTGCTGTTGTCTGGCTACCCTGGAGCCCAAGACCATGCAGTCCCATGTCCTGCTCAGCTCCCAGGATTGCGCTCAGGTCTTGGAGCAGGCTGAGTGGGTCATGGTGGCTCCCCATGTTCTTTGGATTTTGTCCAGTTGGCTCTGCAGAACAGAACCATGGTCTGTCTGCATTTCTGTCCTCAGAGCCCCCCGGACAGCAGTGCCTCCCTTTTCACCAAAGCCTGTCTGGGTTTTCTTAACATACACCTGGCCTGTCAAGCACCCATCAGATGCTGTAGAAAACTCTTCTTGACCAGGCTCCCAGAATCAGCCCATCCTGCTCCTGTCCCACGGGCACTACTCACTCACTAACTCTGCTCTAAAGGTCATAGAAGAAGAGAGAGCTGAGGATTTGGGGTCTCTGAGAATCAAACCAGAGTTCTCATTATGTGGATGTAAACACGTTCTCAGAAAAATGAAGTGACCTGTTAACAGTGATCAGCAACTTGGTGTACCCTCCCCTTCCCATCCCCCATGGTCTGGCTCCAGAGCTACACCAGTGACCCATTCATGTTCACAGAAGTCACCTAAGGTGGATACTATCCCACGAGACTGAATTCTGTTGGTTTGACACTCCTGGTGGGGAGCTTACCTGCTCTGAATCAGTGTTTCTTAGTTGGTCAGACTTGTCCTCAGGGACATCAGGTGTCATCTAGGGTAGACAGAGGGTACAGGAGTATTGAGTCAATAGCAGCTGGCAGTTCTAGGCTAGGAAAAGGTTCTTCAGTGATCATAACTGCTCCATTCCTCAGTTTCCCTATCTGAAGTAGATAGGGTAATAGCATCTAGCCTGATGTGGTGGCTCAGACCTGTAGTCCCAGCTCTCAGAAGGCTGAGGCAGGAGGATGGTGCATTCCAGGCTAACCTGAACTATAGAGAGACCTTGTCTCCATGAAACAGTGTAATACTATTCTTGATAGCATCTGTGAGGGGTGCAAGTGAAAGTCGGGGTTCACAGCAGCGCTGGCACCAGGAAGCCAGTGACGAGTGACACCAGCAACAGTGCTGGGTGAGGTTCTGTCCCAGTGTGTTCTGTGCATGCTTTGCAGGGTGGGGGAGTGGGTGGTGGGTGGTGCGAGTCACCCACAGGTCTGGGTACTCATCCCTCTTATCCCTGTAGGGCACGCCAGCTGATGTCCTTTACAAGGGAACCATCAGCAGGATCGTCGGTGAGGACAGCCCAAGTCGCCTTGACCGGGCACGAGAGGACACCCTGCCCAAAGGCCATGTCATCTATGAGGGCAAGAAGGGCCACGTTCTGTCCTATGAAGGTCAGTACAGACTACAGACAACCATGAGGCAGTGGTAGTTAGGTGGGGTGGCTGTGCCTGTCCCCCTTTCTTTCCATTTCCAGGCTCTCTGTTTTCAAGACAGATATAACAAGGAGACTGGGAACAAGAACACATCAGACAGTACCTGGGTCCCCTGAAGCTCAGGATGCCCCTGCCAGGGCTATGCTGGAAACCCATGGCTGATTAGGAGTCATGAAGATGGAACGCAAGATGCGTCCCCCAGACAGCCAGCTGTGGCATGTCCACACTTAGCTGAGAGGCGAGGTCCTGGCAGGGTGGAAGGCAGGCGGGCGCCTTTGGAGTTGGCGCTATGCTACTCTAGGTAGGCGTCCCAGGGTGAGGAGATAGATGCACTTCCATATGAGGAGGTAGTCCTGGCCCTGGAGGGACAAGGCAGCCCTGATTAGCGAGGAGCTGTGGGTCCTGTAGAGGTATCTTTAGATACAGGTAGAGCTAAAGTAATGCCAGGAAGCGGTTAGGGAATGACTTCCTGTCCTGCAGGCATACCACCCAGGTCAGGGCTGGCCTTGGTGGCTTCCCCCGACATAGGCTGGGAAAGCTGGGAGCAGTTTTAAGAGCCATGACAGGTTAAACCTGTGGTAGAGTCGTGACACACTACTCTCTGGCCATACAAAGTGGCCAGTGCAGCCTGAGAGTTGAACCCATGCCTGAGGAAGCATCTCCCAATGGCCAGGTACCCATCCCCTGTACTACCAACTGCAGGCCTGGGATCTGCCAGCTTCTCTATTCCTTGAGCCCCACAGCCTCTTAGTCCTGGAGGTACAAGTGGGCCCATGTGGCTTTGGTACCTGCCTGTGGAGCACAGTCTTGGGACAAGGACTGCAACTGCTTCTGGTGCCAGCTGCATGTCCTGCTGACAGCCCCTGGTGATGATAGAGCTGTCTGACAGAGGTCCTAGCCTGAGCCCCAAGTCACAGCTTGGGAGCCTCCACAGCCTCAGATTGTGACCTAGCCTGTCTGTGTAGAGATTTGGATGCCCTCTGGCCTTTCCAGGTCCAGTGGGTCTGAAGCAGTTCAGGGTGCTTCTTCTTCTCTTCTCTCCTGCCCCAGCTGCCAGCCCTCTCCTTGTGACCTCCCGTGTCTCAGAATGGCCAAGTTACTAAAGCCAAGCCACTCACTGCTGGGTATGCTAAGGCATTAGTGTAAAATGGCTTCACATGGTCCTTGAGCCAGGTGTTAACACACATCTGTGCACACGCAGCTATACAGAAGCTTATGGGGGCTTCCTCGTGTACGCAAACTGTGTTTTTGTTAATGTGAGGATATACCCATGGGCACAGATGCACACTCACCAGCACAAGATGCACACTCACCAGCACAGATGCACACTCACCAGCACAAGATGCACACTCACCAGCACAGATGCACACTCACCAGCACAGATGCACACTCACCAGCACAGATGCACACTCACCAGCACAGATGCACACTCACCAGCACAGACGCACACTCACCAGCACAGATGCACACTCACCAGCACAGACGCACACTCACCAGCACAGACGCACACTCACCAGCACAAGCTTGCACACTCACCAGCACAGATGCACACTCACCAGCACAGACGCACACTCACCAGCACAAGCTTGCACAGCCCTGCTCTCAATTTTCACTTGAGCTGGTTCTAGGGTCTCATAGGCTCAGCCAGCCTGCCTCCCAGCTGTGGCATGGCAGGGCCTCCTTCTTGCTCTACCTGTTTGCAGGCCAAACCCCATGCCTATGGTACCAGCACCCTCCAGCCACCCCACACTGTATGTTCTTTCTGGCTCCCAGGTGGTATGTCCATGTCACAGTGCTCCAAGGAGGACGGCAGGAGCAGCTCGGGTCCACCCCATGAAACTGCCGCCCCTAAGCGCACGTATGATATGATGGAGGGCCGTGTGGGCAGGACCATCACCTCAGCCAGCATCGAGGGTAAGTGGCCTGCTGTAGTAGCTCACTGGTAGCAGCTCACCAGGGCCAGGTGCTGTCCCAGGAGCCTCCCAGACATCCAGGCTGGAGTGGCAAGGGAGGTGACATCTTGACATACCTGGAAGGAGCCTGTCTGTGTTGGCCCAATGTTGACAGAGAAACTGAGACTCAGCCTAGAGTAGAACAGGGCCCAGGGAAAGGGGTGCTTATTTGCTGGGTCTTATGTCATGAGGGAGGAGACTGGTTGGTGACCCCCAGCCCTCCTGGACACCTTATGGTAACACCATCCCTGCCCTCCCCAGGACTCATGGGCCGTGCCATCCCTGAGCAGCATAGCCCCCATCTCAAGGAGCAGCATCACATCAGAGGCTCCATCACACAAGGTACGCCCCCTACCCCTACCCCGCACCTTGGGGCAATTCTGTCCTCAGGGAGAATATAGGCTAGGGATTTGGGAACACGGAATGCCCCTCCCCCATGCATGTGCTTTGTAGGTGGAGTGACTACTCTTGCTTCGCACTTTGAGAGGCTCAGATTGAATGGTTCTTCAGCTCATGTCTGTGATGAGCTTCACAATGTGGTTTCAGTTAGTGCCCTCATTTCACATGAAGAACTTGGCTCAGAGAAGTCAGTATGTATACCCAAGGTCACACAGGAAAAGAGGGTTTGAACTCAGGCAGTCTAGATCTAGGCATCACTGCTGCGAGCCCCGAGGCTGAGCCAGGCAAGGCCATGGAGAGTCAATGCTGTTTGCCTGGCAGGAATCCCGCGATCATATGTGGAGGCCCAGGAGGACTACTTACGTCGGGAGGCCAAGCTCTTGAAGCGAGAGGGCACACCCCCACCCCCACCGCCACCGCGGGACCTGACCGAGACCTACAAGACCCGGCCCCTGGACCCTCTGGGTCCCCTGAAGCTGAAGCCAGCTCACGAGGGTGTGGTAGCAACTGTGAAGGAGGCAGGCCGCTCTATCCATGAAATCCCGCGAGAGGAGCTGCGCCGCACACCTGAACTGCCCCTGGCCCCACGGCCTCTCAAGGAGGGTTCCATCACCCAGGTATTAGGAGCATATAGGAGGAGCCTGAGGATGCGCTCATACTGACCCCATGGCATTGGTGCATAAATTAAGGCCCAGAGAGGTTGGCAGCTTGCTCTGGGTGGCTGATGGCATTTGTGAGACCCAAGTCGTGAGTCCCTAACTCACTGCTGTCAACATCTCCACCTGCACATTGCACACCAAGAGGCTCCATGGGGAACTGGTCCCACGCCTAGGGCCACTGTCCCCTCCCATAGCCATGGCTCGATGGGAAGGAGAAAGGCAGAGCAGCCGCGCAAAGGCGTCTAGGGAGGGACTTGTTATCTGATGCCAAGGACACCCAGCAATGGACTAGAATGGTTCTAGAGAATTCTTTTGAACATCTTTTAGGACAATAACCAAAATACTGGGCCTTCCTGAATTCCAGCACTTGGGAGGCTGAGTCAGGAGGATTTTAAGTTCAAGGCTACCCTAGACAAAGCAACACTCTGGCTTAATACCCTTCTCCAAAGTTTTAAAGTTTAACAATAACAAAAACACTGAGTAGAAATTGAGATCTGGGGCCTAACTGTGCCCAGTAGCTCCAGCCTGGCTAGGGCCATAGGATCATCTCCATGATGTCCAACGCACAGTTCCCTTCTCCATGGTGCCCGCTGAGGCCCAATAGTGAATGTACTGGAGCCACAGCCTGGGGTCACAGGTGCACCTGGCTGTGCACTTCCATAGTGTTACAGGATGGTGGAGGTCCATGGGGTGAGGAAGGTTGTGTTCACCTGCAGTTGTCCCTCCCTCTGGCTGGATCAGTGGGCGGCTCTGGGGCTGCAGCCAGGCTCCCAGACATCATGTCCATCTGCCCATGGGGTCTGAGAGGCCCTGTCCTGTGCAGAAAGAAGTACAGGAAGGGCAGCAGCCAGGCAGCCAGTACAGACCTGCATCCTCTTCTAGGGCACACCACTCAAGTACGACTCTGGGGCACCCTCCACTGGCACCAAGAAACACGATGTGCGCTCCATCATCGGCAGTCCCGGCCGGCCCTTTCCTGCCCTGCACCCGCTGGACATGATGGCCGATGCCCGGGCACTGGAGCGCGCCTGCTATGAAGAGAGCCTAAAGAGCCGGTCAGGGACGAGCAGTGGTGCAGGAGGCTCCATCACACGTGGGGCCCCAGTCGTTGTGCCTGAGTTGGGCAAGCCACGGCAAAGCCCACTGACCTATGAGGACCATGGGGCGCCCTTCACCAGTCACCTACCACGTGGCTCACCTGTGACTACGCGGGAGCCCACGCCACGTCTTCAGGAAGGTGAGTGAGTGACACTCCCACAGATTGCCAGTTGTGGGAAGGGGACAGATCACTCTGCGGGATACCCTAGCCACTGGCTCCTGTCACAGCCAGTCCATCTGCTGCCCTGTCTCACACTGCATACAGAGCCTCTTTGCTCCCTCTTACCAACCTTTTTTAAATAATTTCCATTAAGGCTGAGAGAAGGCTCAGTGGCAAAAGTACTTGCTGCACAAGCATGAGGACCTGAGTTCAAATCCCAGCACCCACATAAGCCAGGCACACTCAGCACAATTGCAATCCTCATGTTTTGCGGTGAAATGGAAGGCCAAGATAGGAGAATCTCCTGAAGGCCACAGCCCCTGAACGACAGTCCCCATCTCAGCCATGACAGAAAGTGAGGTTTGAAGTTGTCTTCTGACTCCCTCCCTCCCTCCCCCACCACATACACACACATCATGGCCTGTGTGTACTTACACTCATGTGCGCGCGCGCACACACACACACACACAATTTACAGTAGTAATAGTTTAAATGAAACGTTTCCATTCTTGAGTGTATATCTTTCCAGTAACGTTGCCATGGTCTAAAATGCCATACGTGGGGTCCCCTCTTTCACTCTACTTCTGACTCTTTCAGCCCATCCCCCTTCTTGAGTTCCTCTGCCATTCTCAGCTCCTTCCACACATGCAGCTTTTGCATGTGCCAGCCCTCTATCCGAAGGCCGCCCCTTCAGTTCTGTTTCTAGCCAACCCCTAGGTAGCCCTTGTCACCCTGTTCAGATGTCAGGGCCTGGGGAGGCTGTGCCACCTCCAGCCAGTGCTCCCTACCTTGTCATCCGTCTCTTACCTGTGACAGTGGCTCCTTGGGGTTCGGGGATCTTGTCTGTTTTGCTCTTGGGGTGATCCCTCTTCTCATTATGGGCACTGCCAGCCTATGGTGAATTCAGGCTGATGGCGTGAATGAATGAGCAGTGGTCGGGTAAACCAATGTTTTCCTAAGGCTCAGAGAGGCCAGAGGCGCTGGGACTGCTGACAGCATAGCCCAGTGGTTCTGCTCGTGGTTCTGCTCTAAGGCTGAGACCAGGTGACCTGTCCCCATAGGCAGCCTTCTGTCCAGCAAGGCATCCCAGGACCGGAAGCTGACATCGACACCCCGGGAGATCGCCAAGTCCCCACACAGCACTGTGCCCGAGCACCACCCCCACCCCATCTCCCCCTATGAACACTTGCTTCGCGGTGTAAGTGGTGTGGACCTGTACCGCAGCCACATCCCACTGGCCTTTGACCCCACCTCCATACCCCGAGGGATCCATTTGGATGCAGGTGGGTACCCTGGGCCTGCAGATGTGGGGGTCATAATTCCTCGAGTGGGACATTCAGGGTCTGGAGAATGGGGGAGGTAGGCTTAGCTCTGAGATTACCAGCAGGTTCTAGGGGGCAGGCTGGGTCTCCCATTTCTCTGTGGGCTTCTTTTCCTGCAGGACTCACCTGCGACTTGCAGGTGTCTTAAATGAGGGCTCTAGTGTATGCCATGATGTGCAGCCGTTTTCACGGCTCCAGGACCTGTATTTGATATATATCAGGAGTGCTTCTCACAACCTTGACAGCAGACACCCACACAAACAGGGAGCGTGTCTCAAGCTCTGTGTGCGTGTTTGCGTGGCATGTGGGTGCACAGGGAGAGGGAGCACAAAGAGAGGCACGGGCCACCTGACCTTCCATCTCTCCCCAGCAGCTGCGGCCTACTACCTGCCCCGGCACCTGGCCCCCAGCCCCACCTACCCACACCTGTACCCACCTTACCTCATCCGCGGCTACCCTGACACCGCGGCCCTGGAAAACCGCCAGACCATCATCAATGACTACATCACCTCGCAGCAAATGCACCACAATGCTGCCTCTGCCATGGCCCAGCGCGCTGATATGCTAAGGGGTCTGTCACCACGAGAGTCCTCGCTGGCCCTCAATTATGCCGCTGGCCCACGAGGTAAGTGACCTAGGACTGTCCTTCATAGCCTTGTCCTGTGCCTTCCTGTGCTGTGGTGTGCAAAAGATACTAGTGTCTCTATGTATCCTGCACTACGCAAAGTGAGCAGAATGGGCCGCGTGGATGCCACCGAGTGCACCCTCTTGTCCGGACGGACTTGGGGGGAGGGGTGGTGCCTCTCGCCTCAGTTCACATCTAGCAACAGTGTGAGTAGCAGGCATCTATCTCTTGCTGTCGTGCACATGGGCCTTTACGTGTTCTGAGCCCATGGTGTGCATCATCTTTTGGCATCCGAGAGATGAGAACACAGGCTGGGCATGTGGTATTGCCCACCTCTACTCTAAGAACTCAGGAGGTTAGAAGCAGGAGGATCAGGAGTTCAAGGCCAGCCTCAGCTACATAGAGTTTGAGGCTAGCCTAGGCTGCGTGATATACTCTCAATACAAATCACAGAAAAGAAAGAGAAAAGAGAGTCTGAGGCTGTTTGGAGCATTAATTCCTAGAGTCTTCGATCAGCCCGGGTCCCTTTGTTAGGTTTGTTCAAAGATGACCTTGTGGATCCTGAAGCCACTCTGGGGGCTCTGAGGGTGAGGCCTGGATGCAGGGAGCTGACTGTAGGACAGGGCTGTCTGCAAGGGGGAGGCAGTACTTTGGCTCAAGAAATGTTGGTTGATAGGTACTACATGCCAGGGCCTGGGGCCATGCTTGGCACCAGGGAGGGACACTGCCAGGTGAAAGGTCTTAGGCTTACACTCTCCTGGACAGGTGGCCAGGAACCTACAACTGAATTCCCCTCCACCCCTCAGGTATCATTGACCTGTCCCAAGTGCCACACCTGCCCGTGCTGGTGCCACCAACGCCAGGCACCCCTGCCACCGCCATCGACCGCCTTGCCTACCTCCCCACGGCGCCCCCACCCTTCAGCAGCCGCCACAGCAGCTCACCGCTGTCCCCAGGTGCGCCTGCCAAGTGGGTGGGTGGGTATGTGCCTCATTCCTTTGCTATGCAGGTAAATGCTTGCCCATTGGGCTCTAGCTCAGACTCTGACCTTGGGGTTTCCAGGAGGCCCCACTCACCTGGCTAAGCCAACGGCCACATCCTCGTCAGAGCGGGACCGGGACCGGGACCGTGAGCGAGAACGAGACAAGTCCATCCTCACGTCTACCACGACAGTGGAGCATGCACCCATCTGGAGACCCGGTAGGGCACCCCAGACCCCGCCCCACCCCCAGGTCCTCATGGGCCACCTGGGCCTGCCCCCTGACTCGGCGGCCTGTCACCAGGTACGGAGCAGAGCAGCGGGGCTGGGGGCAGCAGCCGCCCCGCCTCCCACACCCACCAGCACTCGCCCATCTCCCCCCGGACCCAGGACGCCTTGCAGCAGAGGCCCAGTGTGCTGCACAACACGAGCATGAAGGGCGTGGTCACCTCCGTGGAACCCAGCACGCCCACGGTCCTGAGGTGGGCCAGGTTGGCACCGGGGGGAAACAAGCCTGGGGGGAGGGTACACAGATGGATGTGCTGAGTGGGAGGGGATTGTGTGGATGGGCAGATGGGTAGAGAGTTGAGCAGACAGCAGGATTGGTAGATGGGTGGCAAAAATGTTATGAGAGAGTGGGTAGATCGGTGGCGTTGAGGCAGGTGGAGGATGGCTCAGAGAAGGGTATGCAGTGGGTAGATGAGATGTACAGGTAGCTGGGCAGAGGATGGTGGATAGAACATGCTTTGGGTGGACAGAAAAAATGATAGCTGACTGTGGCGGTGGTAGGGATGCATGGATGGATGGATGCATGGATGCATGGATGGATGGATGCCAAGTTGATGGGTAGGCAAATGGGTAGATGGATGAATATGTGGGAATGCAGGCAGATGGGTGGGTCAGGTGGATGAATGGATGGGTTGGAGGGAAGGCAGATGAATGGGTGGGTAGATGAGAGCAGAGTGATGGGCAGGTAGGCAAACAGACGAATGAGCAGATGAGTGGGTCGGCATGTGGGTGGGTGGATGATGGACAGCTGGATGGTGCATGTGTGAGCATGTAGGTGGATAAATGGATGAATTGAAATGTATAAAAAGGTGGGTGGAAGATGGATGAATGGATGGATAGATACGATGGATAGGTGAGCAGATGGATGCAGAGATGGTTGGAAGGGTAGGCACATGTGTACGGTGGGTGGGTGGGCAGGCAGGTAAATGGGTGGATGGGCAGATGATTGGATAGAAGAGTAGATGGGTTGGTGAGTGGATGGACGGACGGACGGACAGACGGACGGATGGATGGATGGGCTGACAGGTGGTGGGTAATGGGACGTGTGCATGAGTCAGTTGGTGGTACCTAGTATATCAGGCTCAGGGGGACCAATTTGAAAAAAAAAAGGAATGGGGAGCTTGGTGGAGCTGCAGTGCTGGTGCTGCCCACAGCTGTATCTGAGCTGGTGCTGCCCAGGATGCCAGTCCCGTGTCCCCTGGCTCATGTGTTCTTTGCTGCTGAGAGGCTCTACATCTGCGCCAGCTTCTAGGAGCACCTCCTGCTTGGGCTTCTGCCCTCTGCTCGCCTCTGTCACATCTGGCCATGCGGCAGTGGCCGTACTTGGGAATGAATAGTCTGTCTTTTCCTGTATGAGTTCTTGTCTTCTCAGAAGCTCTGGCACCCTTGCCTTAATTGGTGCTGAATTCTCAGGGTTGGGATGGTGCTTGGCGCCTGGTAGGAACTCAGTAAAAAGCTTTGGGCATGAAGGACTGAATGGGCCAGCATAGGTCAGTCAGGAGGGCAGGCTTATTTGGGAGTCTCAGGGAGTGCGAACATCTGTTAGTCATTGGCAGGGGCTCCGAGGGGGTGGCCAGCACTCTCTGAACCTTTCTTTCTTTCCCCTTCCAGGTCCACTTCCACCTCTTCACCTGTCCGCCCAGCTGCCACATTCCCACCTGCCACCCACTGCCCACTCGGTGGCACCCTTGAAGGGGTCTACCCTACCCTCATGGAGCCTGTCCTGTTACCCAAGGAAACTTCTCGGGTTACCCGGCCTGAGCGGCCCCGTGTGGACACTGGCCATGCCTTCCTCGCCAAGCCCCCAGCCCGGGAGCCTTCCTCCTCACCCAACAAGAGCTCTGAGCCCCGATCCCTAGCACCCCCCAGCTCCAGCCACACAGCCATCGCCCGCACCCCAGCAAAGAGCCTTGCACCCCACCATGCCAGTCCGGACCCGCCGGCGCCTGCCTCGGCCTCAGATCTGCACCGAGAAAAGACTCAAAGTAAACCCTTTTCCATCCAGGAATTGGAACTCCGTTCTCTGGGTAAGACCACCCTGACAGCGGCCACGTTCATAGACGCAATAATCACGCGTCAAATTGCTCACGAAAGGGGGCCGCGAGAAGGAGGTTCGCTGGCCAACGACTCCCCTGGCGACGGTAAGACATCCGGCCCGCCGCCTGCCCACCCCATCTGTGGCCTAAAGATATTTTCAGATCTTTGCTTTTAATTTTTCCCCCCTTTTTTGGTTGGTTTTGGTATTTTGTTTTGAGCTCGTCCTCGTCAGGTCACACGCTGTGGTGCCTCCAGCCCCCACGGGCACTCATCATTTGCACATCCTTTCATCATGAGTCTTTTTGTTTTTGTTTTTTTCCTTTTTCTTTTTTCTTTTTGGATTTTTTCGCCTTTTTTCCTTTAATGAATGGATCTGTGGTTTGGACTCCAACTGCACCTCCCATCTCCTGCCACCACCTGCACCTTCGTATAGGGGAGTGGGGATGTGGGGGCTACCAGCCGACTGCTGCCCCTGTTCATGGAGGAAGTTAAGGCAGGGAGGAGAGAAGAGGGCGAAGGCTGTCCAGGAAGGCTGGGTGTTCACCTCTCCTTCCCACGCCAGCATCCAACCCAGAGAGAATGAAGGTTCTATGTGCTGGGTCAGAGGAGGCAGGGGACCCAGTGATATTCCAGTCTGAGACCCCACCCCACCCACCCTTGCACACACGCGCCCGCCCGCCCTCCCTCCCATTTCTTCACCACCACCAGTCTGTTTTCCTCACCCTAGCCCCACTGCCCAAGCCAGACCTCCCACAGTCCTTTGGGTGTGTCTGTGCCTCTCTGGCCACCCCTAGGCTGGTATCCTGTCCTTCCATCCTGAGGCCCAGCCAGTATGGGAGGAGTGGCTGGGAAGCAGCCAGCACCTCAGCCCAAGCCCATGCCGCATTCTGACTCCAGCCCACTTGTTACAGGTTACCACAGTGGAGCTGGCTACAGCCCCGATGGGGTGGAACCCATTAGCCCCGTGAGCTCTCCCAGCTTGACCCATGACAAGGGGCTCTCCAAACCACTGGAAGAGCTAGAGAAGAGCCACTTGGAAGGGGAACTGCGCCACAAGCAGCCAGGTGACACCCGGGAGAGCATCAGGTGGGGAGACTGAGGTGCGACTCCAAGCTGTCCCCAGCCCCTGACAACTCTCTTGTGTCCTCAGGCCCCATGAAGCTCAGTGGGGACGCTGCCCACCTCCCTCATTTGCGGCCATTGCCCGAGAGCCAACCCTCATCCAGCCCACTTCTCCAGACTGCCCCAGGCATCAAAGGTCACCAGAGGGTGGTCACCCTGGCTCAGCACATCAGTGTAAGTGCCCATCTCTGTCCCTGCCACTGGGAGAGCAAGTGGATATGAGGGTGACATCCCAGAGTCAGACAGGTGCTAACCATGCAGTGGCCACCACACCCAGTCCTTTGGGGGCCATCACCATAAGGTCCACATGGGGACACTTAGCCAGGAGACAAAGCCACGTCAGGGTTCTGCCCTACCCTTTCCAGAAGGTTCTGACAGGATGGCCCCTGAACTGCCCCCTCTCCACAGGAGGTCATCACACAAGACTATACACGTCACCACCCGCAGCAGCTCAGTGGCCCCCTGCCCGCCCCTCTCTACTCCTTCCCTGGAGCCAGCTGCCCTGTCCTGGATCTCCGCCGCCCACCTAGCGACCTCTACCTCCCACCCCCTGAACATGGCACCCCAGCCCGGGGATCTCCGCACAGTGAAGGGGGCAAGAGGTGAGGATGTACTCACATCTGTGCCAGATGCCCACTGAGGGACAGTGGGGTGGGGGTGAGCCCAACGGGGTGTTGGGTTGATGGGAAACTGATGTTCAAGGAAGTAAAAGCTCACTAAGGTCCCAGAACCAGCACAGAGTAGGGTGCCAGCTGAGTATTCTGTATATACCAACTCAGCCAGGGATCAGACATACCACTCAGCATTGAGCAGATGGGGAAACTGAGGCATAAAGAAGCGAATTGCCATCCCGTACCATGTACACACATCCACTCTTACCTTGGCTGGGCATGGGAATAGGTGGGCCTTCAGGACTGGAGTGAGACCTTCCGAGAGGTGTGCAATTTGAGGAGCCTGGGTTTAGGCCGTGGGCTCTCGGAGGAACAGTGAGGTCCTGGCATGGGTGTCTCAGGGTCAGAACACCCTGGGCAGCCTGCATGGTGGCACACACCACTAAGCACAGGTGATGGGGCTCTGGGGACACTGAGTCAGGCCAGTTTGGACTGCACAGCAAGACCCCAGCTCAAAAATAAACAAAAATCCCATGAATGTTAGATTATTTCAAAAGCTCCTCCCACGGACCAATCTCAGCAGCCCAGGGGACTCCATACCTCAGCTGCCACCCTCTGGCCATTCACAGGGCAACGCGCAGAACCCTGCCTCACGGTGGAGCCCTGCTGTGGGCAGTGGGGTCCCCTTTGCTGGGAAGAGCTCTGCCCTAGGCTGACACTGTCTCCATTAGGTCCCCAGAACCCAGCAAGACATCAGTCCTGGGCAGCAGCGAGGATGGCATTGAACCCGTGTCCCCACCAGAGGGCTTGACCGAGCCAGGACACCCTCGGAGCACTGCATACCCACTGCTGTATCGGGACGGGGAGCCGGGGGAGCCCAGGTACCCAGGGCACAAACCCTGCCCAGAGGCGCAGTTGCAGTTCCGTGTACAGGGCCTCAGCCCTCTACTGTGGTGGCTGTTAGCCCCTTCACAGCTCAGCAGGCTGATAAACTGTCATGGGACTCAGTGGCAGCACCCTGAGCCACCTGGGATCTTAGCCTAATTCATGCTGAGGATTTGAGAGTAAACTAAGCTGGACCAGACTGGGTAGGGGTGGGTGGGGACACAGTGGACAGGTTTCCAACCTCAGGGAGTGTGTGTTTTTGGGGCTTCTTGTGTCAAAACTGGGTGTAAGAGGTTCTTGGGGCAACTCAGAACACCTTGGAGGCCCACAAGCTACCCCAAACCAGCAGGCCTGGGGTGCAGAAACGGTTGGGTCTTTAGCACCTCACTGTGACTCAAGTGGCGAGCTGGGCTCCCTCTTGCTAAAGGCTTGCAAGGGCAGTGGTCAGCCTGTTGACCCCGGGCATCTCATACTCCCTCAGAATGGGCTCCAAGTCTCCAGGCAACACCACCCAGCCGCCAGCCTTCTTCAGTAAGCTGACTGAGAGCAACTCTGCCATGGTGAAGTCTAAGAAACAGGAGATCAACAAGAAACTCAACACCCACAACCGGAACGAGCCAGAATACAGTAAGGGGAAGCCAGGGCTGGGACTGGCACAGGGAGGAAGCTAATACTCTAAGCCCCACCCCAGAGGAGCCACATTCTGCCAGTGGGTACTAACTGGCTTGGCATGTAGTGCGACAATAATACCCTGCACACTGTAGGCGCTCAGTGAAGCCTGTGCAAATACCCGAGTGCCAGGGAACACAGCACAGTGCTCCAGGTTCATGCCACAGACAGGGCAATGTTCACCAGGATTGATGTGGGTGGACAAGGGCCTTTATCCTTAGCTCAGGGTCACATGGACCATCTGCTTAGGAAAACACACTGGAAAGTGACAAGTGAGGGCTTTGCACTGTCCCCTCCCAGCAGGAGTTCCCTTCCTGGGTGGCTTGGACAGATGGGCAAGGCTCTCCCCTTCCAGAGCTTGACTATAGTAGCCCGTGCTGGTAGCACAGGCCTAGGTTGGTAACCAACTGCCAGACTCAGCCTGGAGCTTACTAGGTCCCTAGTTGTGCACAGATACTCTGCTCAGACTGCACAGGGGACAGGTAGGGTGCAGAGCTCCCAGAACTGGTGAACTCAGACCTTGTCTACCTTCTCACCCTGCTCTAGACATTGGCCAGCCTGGGACGGAAATCTTCAACATGCCCGCCATCACAGGAGCAGGTAACCCTCCCGCGTGTCTGCATAGCAAGCTCTCTTCCCCAACTGCTGACTCGGGGTCAAGGAATCTTAGCCAGTTCAAGTTTGGCCCCGCTTCCCGGGTCAGTGGACCCTGCGTGACACAGCAGGCCGGCCAGCCTCCGCTGCCTAGAGTTTTCCCCCCGTTAGGAGTTTCTGGGGTTTAAGGTCAGGGTTCCTCAAGTGGTCAGGTACACATCACCTGGAAACACCTGAGCATTTGCTGGGGCTGGGGAATGTCACCAGATGTGAACCAGGTGGACTGGACGTAGAATGTACACAGGCATCTCTCATACTAAAGTCTCCGTTTGGGGATCCCATCGGGGAGCTTCAGCCTTTTTCTAAATCAAATGAGGATGTATAACAGAGATGGGTGTCAAACTCACACACAGTTTGTGGCAGAAATTGCAAGCTTTCCGTATGGTGCTTGGGACTTAGATTGTCTTGGGGGTTGAAGGAGTTCCAGGCTCCTGGCCAGGGTCTCCATGGTTATTATTGTATTGTTCCTGTGAAAAAAACTGGGTGGGACCAAATGGGCTTGGTGACACCTGAACGGGGACGGAGTGAGGCACAGGGTCGACTGTGGAGACCTGCACTCCATGCCAGAGGAACAAGGGGTGGGGGTTGCTGACCTTTCTCATAAGTGTGTGGAGCCTTGGGTCCTGGAAATAAGGTGGTCAGACACATCCTTGGGGACATTTCCAGAGGACCACAGGAACTGCAAAGCAGAAGGGAGGAGGGGTTCTGGCAGGGAATGTCACATGTCCAGAAACATACTGGTGACTTTGCTGAGCTCCAGGCAGAAGGAAACTTTGATCAAGGCAGTAATGTGGTTGAAAATGAATGTTTCTAGAGTGTTGTAAATGTTGATACAGATGCTAGACACCCAGGTGTATGTACATATAGAAACTCATAGGGTGATACAGTGATTTGTACCAAAGCCTAGTTTAGTTGTCTCGTGTACACACACACGCACACCCATAAATTCCCCTGAAATGTTAATTCTCCAAGACATGTCTCCAGGCCTGGCCTGTAACACTAATATCCTCCCAGAGATACATGGGGAAAGTCATGCTTGTGTCCAGTGCCATCGAGCCATGAGCTCAACACCCTGGAGACAAGGCCCAGGAGCGATGCCCCATCAGGAGGCTCCTCTGTCCCCCTCTACCTTCTTCTGGATGTGGAGGAGTAGGTGGGGCTTGTTTATTTGGGGTTGTGTTTTTTAATGTTTACCCCTGTTTGGAAGGTCACTTTTTTGTTGTTTTTGGTTTTTTTTTTGGAAGGGGTAACTTGGCCCTGAGGGAAGATACCTGGGTTGCTGTGAGTGGCCCTCGCCCCAAGCTTGCCTGAAATGCAAGTGAAGGAGAGAGATGAGCCGGGCCACCAACAGTCACCCTGAAGTAGGGTTGTGAAAGTGACTGTCCCTCCCATTCTCAGGAGCCTGGCTAGTTTACAAACCAGGGACTTGCCAGCATGTTGGGCAGTGTGGTTTTTCACAAGGCTCAGGCAGCCTGGAGGTTCACGGGACCCCACAGAATGGCCTGTGGTCTAGGCTGGGAATCCTGTAGATAAGGTTTTGTTGTTATTCGTGGTTTTATTGTTGCTGGTGACGATTCAGGGGTTTTGGTTTGGTTTGTTTAGTTTGGGGTGAGGTTGGTTTGGTGGTGGTTGGCTATTCCATTGTTCTCTTTCTGTTTGTCTGGGTTTGAAGGAGTTCTTTTGGTATTTGGATAGAAGCAAGGACCTTGTACTTACCCAGCAAGTGTCCTGACCCTGAGCATCCGTCCAGCCCTCTTATTCCTTTTTACTTTGAGCCAGCTATCTCTAAATTGTGCAGGCTAGCATTGATTGCACTAAACTCACTCTGTAGACCAGGCTAGCTCAAGCTTGTTATCCTCCTAAGTAGCTGTGGTTCCAGGCCTCAAGAGGTTCTGGAAGCATCCTGAGTCACTGAAGAGACATCTGCTCAGCCTGGTATTTGCAGAACGTCCCAGAGCACAGTTCATGAGAGGGAGGGACCAGATAGAGAGGGTTTGCAGAGGCTCAGCAGAGTCTACAAGCATCTGTTGAGGCCAGTTTGTTGATCTGACCACTCTGTCCTTGTCATGGGGCTGGGCCAGCCAGGGCTGGAGTGGCCCTACACCTATCTAGCGCTGCCCTGTCCTCGCACGCACATAACTGCATGGCTGTGACCCCCATCCCTCGTGCCCAGCTCTATACCTTTCTCCTCTGGCTCCTATGGGGAGAGATGGGGCAGGGGAGGCGAGCCCAGCTTGGGGGGATCAGGCAAACTGAGGTCCCTAACCTCCTTGAGGAAAAGGGGGAGAGCAGGGGGTCCTCTGTCACCTTTTCTCTCCATGTCTTTGCTAGAATCCACCCTCCAAAACAGCATGGCTGGATCTCTACCCCACTCCCTTCGTCCCTAGCACCTAGCTATGGCTTGACAGACAGCCTCCTCTTAGGCCACCCACTGTAGTCAAAATTAAATAAACAGCCTCAGCTGGCATTGGGGTACAGAGAAGACTTCTGATTTCCTGCGGACAGAGTAGGAATGGGGCTGGGGATCCTCTAGCTGCCCCAGACCCCCTCCCTGGAGCAGCCCTGAGCTTCAGGGACAGTCAGAACAGCTTCAACACCCAGCAGAGTGGCGGGTGGGAGGGATGAACAACACTGCAGTTGTGTCTCACTGTGTCTTTCTCTCTTCCCTCCCCTTTCTCTCTCGCAACCCTCTGGCTCCCTGGCCCCGGCCCCCCATGTGTCTGTCTGTCTGTCTCTCTCCCAGGCCTTATGACCTGTAGAAGCCAGGCGGTGCAAGAACACGCCAGCACCAACATGGGGCTAGAGGCCATTATTAGAAAGGCACTCATGGGTAAATATGATCAGTGGGAAGAGCCCCCGCCGCTCGGCGCCAATGCTTTTAACCCTCTGAATGCCAGTGCCAGTCTGCCCGCTGCCGCTATGCCCATAACCACTGCTGACGGACGGAGTGACCACGCACTCACCTCGCCAGGTCTGCAGGCCTGCCCCCGCCCGCCCGGCTGTGTCCCTCCCCACCCCGGTGTTGTTAATCCTCTCACCTCCCTCCTCGAGCTTGGGAGCCTGTGACCTTATTTTTATGCGTGTTTGACATCTAGTTTGCTAAGCCAGAACTGGTCTGACACCCCATGTTGTGGAGGGCGCCCCCTCGCCCCCAGCACTGCTGCTTCTCCCGTGCTCACACTGCTACCCACGTCCCACCCCCTCCTCCGCTGCTGTGTGGTCAAGGATGGCAGTGGCCAGGCCCACCATGTGTTGGGAGGAGTCTAGTGTGCACATAACCCCTTAAGGTCAGATAGCACATGGTCAGCTCCCACTTGGCCAATGCCTGTTAGCATTTGCTGTCCCCAAGCAAGGGCACCCGAAGAGGTGCTCTGCTGTCCACTTCGGGAGTCAGGTCAGCCTTGAGGTCTGGACCTCTCAGTAGAGGCCTTCAGGTCTAGCGTAGCCCAGGGCCATCTTGGGCAGTGTATGTCATTCAGCCAAGATCTGATGCTTCTCACTGAGGAGGTACCGTCCTGGTGGGGCACCTAGAAGGGTAGTCACCAACCTCCCTCAAAATGTTCCTCTATTCCCCGTGCCAGGGGCTGGCCATTTGGTGAACTCTTAGTCTCCTGCCTGGCTCAGGGCTTCTCACACTAGTTTCCTATCTAGGAGCCCTAGGAGGCAGGTGGTTCCCCAAGGCAAAAGTCCCCCCACCCACTGCCCCTCCTCAGTGTCGGTGTGGGTATCTTGCCGTCAGCACCATCTAACTCAGCCCCTCCGGACTTTGTCCCCTGCAGGTGGTGGCGGGAAAGCCAAGGTTTCTGGCAGACCCAGCAGCCGAAAAGCCAAGTCCCCAGCCCCAGGCCTGGGGTCCGGAGACCGGCCACCTTCTGTCTCCTCGGTACACTCAGAAGGGGATTGTAATCGCCGAACACCCCTCACCAACCGGGTGTGGGAGGACCGGCCCTCATCTGCAGGTGCGTGTCAGCAGGGTAGGGATGTAGACAAGGGGTAAGCCGGCTACCCAGGAGAGGTGGTCCCTGGGCCCCCCTAGCAAGGAAGGGTGTAGGAAGCAACAGATCAGAGGATCCGCACCGTCGGCCAGACTGGTTCTGCAGAGGAGCCTGGCATCCTTTTATGCCTGTCAAGCACTATAGGGTTTTGGCAGGAAAGCAGAAGGCAGTAGAAGGCAGACCAGAGGGAGAAATGGAAAGGTTACCACAGTCTAAGCCAAAGGTGGCAGGATTGTGCAGTGAAGAGGCAAAGGGAGACGGTTGCATGGTACTGGTCCAGGAGACCCAGGCTCTGGCTTCAAGTATGGCAGAGAGGGTCCCGGGTGGTTACGCTGCTCACAGAGCCCTCTCCAGTGCTCTCATCTTTCCCACAGGGTCTACGCCTTTCCCCTACAACCCTTTGATTATGCGGCTGCAGGCAGGTGTCATGGCCTCCCCGCCCCCACCCGGCCTCGCCGCAGGTAGTGGGCCCCTGTCTGGTCCCCACCATGCCTGGGACGAGGAGCCCAAGCCACTGCTGTGTTCACAGTATGAGACACTCTCGGACAGCGAGTGACTCTAAATTGGAGGGGAGCAGTGCCAGGTCCCTGCAGGAGGCAGAAGCAGCCCAGCATGGAGCAGGCAGCTGTCGACTCTCCCCACTGAGGAAGGAGCCCCTGAGTCTGCCTGCGCGTCCATCTGTCCGTCCACCCATCTGTCCATCCAGAGCTGGCATCCTGCCTGTCTAAAGCCTTAACTAAGACTCCCGCCCTGGGCTGGCCCTGCGCAGTGACCTTACTCAGGGGATGTTTACCTGGTGCTTGAGAGGGGAGTGCACAGGAGCGGAGAACAGCGGGCCCGGGCCCGGAGGGGGTACAGCGATCATGTGTCAGTTGCACGCATGCATCTGGGGCAGCGGGGACCCAACGCAGGATGACCAGGCACCTCCACGCCACTGCCTCGCCCCTTAACGCATTTGGAACCAAAGTCTAAGCTGAGCTCGTGGCCCCGCCCCTCCCTCTGCCCCCAGCCCGCTCGCTTGCGCTCTGGACAGACGTTCCCAGCTTATCCTGCCCCAGTGCTGTCATCGCAGTCCCCAAAGGCCACCCAGCCCACAAGACTGGGAACCCATCAAACAGGTGGGTGCACAAGGGTCCAGGCGTGGCCTGGGGCATGGATGTTTGTAGGAACTGGACCGTTCCCGGCCGTCGCTGTGGCGATGGAGGGAAGGCAGGTGTAAATGGTGTTGGCTTACAGGGTATATTTTTGATACCTTCAATGAGTTAATTCAGACGTTTCACACAAGGAAGGAGACTCCCGTGTTACTGCTGCTGTGCTTTGGCCTCTGCTTACCGTTCCAGAGGCGTGTGCCGGCCAAGGTGGTGACCCCACTATACGCAGGACTGGGGGGCAGGGGCGCCGGCACACAGCCCTGCACCCTCCCACCTCCCTTCCTTGGGCAAAATGGACTTGATGCATATTCTGTGGCCGCCATCTGTGCACGGCGGCATTCTGTCATTTACACATGTTGTTCCAATTAAAAAGCAAATTATACTCAAGTTACAAAGCTTCCACTCTGCTTCTCACTGGACAGCGGGGGCGGAAGGACCGTAGCACCCCAGGTAGACTTCTACCAGAGGGCACCCAGTGCTCACGGCTGTGGGGAAGCCACCCAGTGTTGGGGAGCTCATTGGGTATTTACACTATGGTCATTGTACAGAGGTGTTTATACCTATGCAGAAGCTGCTAGGTGTTCACACCACGGTGACTGTGGGGCATTTGTGCCTGGAGTAAGGGCACGTTGACAATATGCGGTGTTTGCACTGCATGGAGGGGGGTTGAGTCTGTGATGAGGTTGTGGGAGCCTAGCGTGGATGCTTGTGAAGGTGGCAGGTGTTTTCACTCATAGTGATAGCGTACATACATCATTTACATGGAGAAGATTACTGTCCTTACGGTAGGCATGGGTCCTTGTCCATGGCGAGGTTTCTAGTGTCCAGCAGTTACACCTGTGACGAGGGTGTGTGCCTGTCACACCTGTGGTGAGGGTGTCCTGGGTGACTCTTGTTTCTTGCTATGAACTATTTTATTTTTCCGGCCTATTGTGTCAGTGGTATTTTTTGGCTTAACCAAAATGACCAATCCTACATCTTTGGGTTTGGCATAAAGAGCCATGCTGCCACCTTGGTGATCTATTTTAGTCAGGGTCCTCTAGACCAGTGGTTCTCAACCTTCCTAATGCTGCGACCCTTTAATACAGTTCCTCATGTTGTGGTGACCCCACCTATAAAATTATTTTCGTTGCTACTTCATAACTTTAATTTTGCTATTCTTACGAATCGCAATGTATATATCTGATATGCAGGATATCTGATATGTGACCCCTGTGATCGTTCAACCCCCAGGGGGTCATGACCGCCAGGTGAGAACCACTGTGCGCACACACTCTTTCACCCTGTCCCTCTCCCTCTTTCTCTCCCTTCCTTTCTTTTCTTTCTATCTATACGTATATATATATATTCTATATGTGTATGTAAGAATAAGCTTTTTTAAAAAATATTTGTCTTATTTGTATTACTTTTCTGTGTGCATTGATGTTTGATCCATATATACATCTGTGCACTATGTGTTTACCTGGTACCTGCAGAGATCAGACTGGAGTTACAAGTGCTGTGGAGCCACCAGTGTGAGTGCTGGGAACGGAACCCAGGTCCTCTAGAAGAGCAGCCAGTGCCTTGACCACTGAACCATCTCTCTGGCCCCTTAAGTTAGCTTTAAAATAGTAACAAGAGCCAGATCCTGAATGCCTCAACATTTGGAATGTCCCAGAACAGCTTGCCTCTCACTTGGGGTATGGGGTGACACCCCTTAGTCCACAAGGCGGTGTGCATCTGTAGTCCCAGTCTGGCATCTGGGAGCCTGGAAGGTTTCTGGTGTCTGCTGGTCCCTATTGCATGATGCAAGCTTAGAAATTCCAGTTCTTATGTCAACCAGGGAGGGCAAAGCCACTCTGAGCAAAGCCACTTGGGGAGCAAAGGGCGAGATGATCTTTCTCCTGACTAAGGCTCCTTATCTGACTGCTGCCTGAAGGTGCCACCTGCCATCAGTGTGGGCCTCGCCACATCAAAACCATCAGGACAGTTCTTCAGGTGAGGATTTGTGACAAGGTGACATGAAAATCAACCATTAATAGTTCCCTCCCACAGCAGAGCCAAGAGGGCTTTCGGACTTCACACGGAGATGTGTGTTTTGCCTTAGCCTTGAGCCTGCAGCCTGGCACCCCCCACACCCACACATGCCCTCTGCACAGCAGAGCCCTGCGTATGATACCAACCAGTCTAGCTGACCTCTACCTGTCTGCTTCTCCTGTCTCCAGAACTGGTTTGAGGGACTTCCCAAGTGAAGGAATAGGATGTTAGACCTCTGGCACCCACTGCCTAATTAACTCAAGGTGGGGGGGGCTTCTTAGCTTTCAATTTCCCAACACTGACCTGGGTTGAACTCCCTTGGCCTACCCATGTAGGTGGCAGGGTTGTGTGCCTCTCATACCATAGCCTGCAGATGGTGCCGGCTGGAGTCACCAGAGGCTATCCACTCAAAGAGAGTTTACACATCAGGCAGAGCCATGAGCTCAGCCCTGCCATGCAGTACACACCTGCCAGGGTGTCTGCCTTACACTAAGGAGTCAGCCTTCTCCCGATCCTCAGCTCCGAACCCAGGCAGCCAAGGATGCTGTGGCAAACGTCCAGAAGGAAGCCCACCTTGGCTCTACTGGCCGGTGAGTGGGTCTGCCTGAAGGAAAGAGATTCCATAGCAGGGGGCAGCCTGGGAATCCAAAGCAGCCATACCTGCCACACCTGCCCTGGGCAGAGGTCTAGCTGGGAAGGCTCAAGGGAGTGGAAAGAGGATGTGGAAAGACAACGGGAGGTGGGTATTGCTGACCCCAGCACTACCTCCCCAGTACATCCCAAGCACCTGGTGCCAGCTACCTTGGATGTCTGAGCTGGGGTGGGGAGAGGCATTTGCATGACATGAGCTGAAACCTGGGAGTCACCATGCAGGCCTTGTACTATGCTGGCCAGAACACAGGGGCCTTGGCAGGGCTCAGCCTGTGTCCAGGCTGCAATACAAAAGCCAGCCAGCAGGTGGCGCTGTAGGGCCTCACCCTGGACGTAACCAGCCCCACTAGGATAGACAGGTTGCCACCAAATAGAGCTGGTCTGAGCCCAGCCCCATCTCTGCCTCTTGACATGAAACCATGTCTCTTCCCTGTCTGTTTCTGAGGCCCAGACAATGACAGGCGTGGAGGCAGAGCTTGTGGCTTCTGCATGCCTTCAAGTCTCTCTTTGTCTCCTATCTGTGAGTAGCTTGTCGTCACTATGTCTTTAAAATGGAGGCTCGTGACTTCTCATCCCAGGAAGATATTTCAGACACACTGTGAAGTCCAACTGGGGCACACCCTGCTCTAGGAACCCCCACGTTCTCTGGGTCTCATAATACAGAGAGACCTATTCCTGCATCACGTCAGATATAGCGTGACCCCTTCCCCAGAGGAGAGCTCTGCCCACAGGGTGGGCGTGCCATCTGGTTCCCTGGACTTGACTCAGGAACACAGACCAGGCCAGTCAGGGGTAACTTCCTGGAGATGAGATGCCTTCAAGAGAGAGGCAAAGCTGTGGCAGACACGGCCCATGTGAGCAAAGTGAGGTTGAGGCCTAGCCAGAGACACTCACTTGGAAACCAGGGTGGGGACCGGAAACTTGTAAGAAAGGCCATGGCTGGTTTTCTAAATTGGTTTGGGCAACAGTGGTGAGGGTGATGGGAAAGGACCCGGCCAAGTTTGGCACGGAACACTACAAGGTAGGTCGGCAGGACTCAAAAAGGCAAGGGTTGTGCTGAGAAGCCGTGCAGCAGCCGCTAGAGTTGGGGTGTCTATCTGTAGAATGCCCGTGGTGATGACTGAAGCAGAGTGCTCCGCTCAGTGGCAATGCTCTGTCAGCTGTGGGCAAGATGAGGTCCTGGGTGCACGGGGTGTCAGCGTGAGGGGAGAAGGCCACTCGTGGCTTGTGTAGGACAACACATGTCCCTCGTGTCCTTGGCAGCTGGTCCAGGGACCTGAGGCCATGCCAAATGAGGCTAAGATGGCCAACAAAGACGCCTCACTCAATTGGTATAGATTCTCCAGGGAGCTCTGGGGACCCACCTGTCACCTCCATCAGAACCTCTTGAATTCCCAGCCCACGCCCTTCCTTGGGTACTTTCTCTCTGCTCCTTGTGGGTACTGTGATAACAAGGTAAATGGACAAAAGGAGAAAAGTGTCACCAGCAGATCTGGGCTCGGGACCAAGATTCTCTACTCCTGCCCACGGAGGAAGTGGGGTGTCTGCAGGAGGCCAGGACATGAGTCTGGCTGGGAATAGGATCATCAAGTTGACTCCAGGTATGGGTGCTGCAGATTTACCCCCATTTTACAGTGTAAAAAAAGTTAGCTGCAAACTGGGCGTGGCGGCACATGCCTTTGATCCCAGCACTTGGGAGGCAGAGGCAGGTAGGATCTCTGAGTTCAAGGTCAGCCCAAAATTCAGGACAGCCAGGGCTACACGGTAAAACCTTATCTCAAGAACAATGAAAAGGTGCCTCCAGGCACAGGGCACTTTCCAGTTATTGCCAACCTTAGTTGCAGGTGCCACCGCAGTACCCTTCCTGGTATTTCAAGGCCGGGTGAAAGGCCCAACACAAAGCACCCTAGGGCAGGGCAACTGGGAACAGGACCTTTGGGTGGAGAGCCCCAAAGGCTGGGACAGGAACTATCCAGACCTGGCACCTCATTCTCCCCATCTCCAGGTCCCCTGGGTGACCACAGGACAGGTAAGCTGCTGAGGGGGAAACTTCTCCAAGCTCCCCACATTGTAAGCTAGAAGCCTGGGGACCCTATATTCTCAAACAGATAAGAGCCATTAGTGTGGGAAGCCAGTTAGGACTTGTGAATGTAGATTGTTGATAGGGCCCTTGCCCAGCCAGAGGCCAGGCTGGCACATATGGAGACTGTAAGTCCTCTCTGTCCCCCAGGAGCAGGGGAGCCAGGGTCCTTCAGAGAGCAGTGCTAATTGGGAGGAAAAGTGGGATTCCCCTCCCCCACCCCAGGGCGCCTCAGAAACTGAAGGTATCCTGGCTGTGTATGTTTTATTAAGGTAAGTCACCAACAACTTAGGTCATTCTTTAACCACAAGGCACCTCTGATAAGCTATATAGATGGGAATCCATCAGTCATTTGAGTTCTGTTTGCCCCACGAAGGGTGTCTCTTCCCTCCACTGAGCCACCACGGGGACAGTGGGCAGGTTTCCAGCTACTGGACATTTGAGGCCAAAGGAACATCTCTACCTCTATGGACTTATGGGGGTCATTTTAGCCTGGGCACCATGGGCCAGCCCCAGGTTGTTTGGCAAAACCAAGGTTCTCCTTCCCAACACCGTAGATGCAAGGGTGAAGGGTAAGCCTGGTACTCAGAAACCATGCTGCCATGGTAGGATCCATCCTGGGTGAGAATGAAGGCCAACAGGAGCTGACACACTTTCTCTTGAGTCCACAGCAGGGTTCAGAAGCTAAGTCCAGAGTCAGCCATAGGCAGGTGTTGGCAATGTCCCATCATTAGCCTTGAAGCCTCCCTGGGCACCTGCCAGAAAGCTAGTCGAATGTGTCTTGTGAGGACACTTGGGACTGCCCTGAAGGGTAGTGCCCTGCATAGCAAAAGATGTGTTCTGGGCAGCCAGAGGCCACAGTCTTTGCCAATTCAGCCCAAGGGAAGCTAGCTCAGCCCTCCGCACCTAGGGTTCTCAGCTTTGAATGGCCTGTTTTGGAAACACTCCTCTTTGAGAAGGAGGTTGGGAGTCAGGCCACTACTGAGGCTGGGTCCCGTGTCCTGTGGTACACAGGGCTGTCTCTGCCTCAAGGGCACACCAGGACATGCTTGGCCCTGCTCCTGAAGCCATACAGCCTGGCAGCTATAAAAGGTAATGAAAGATGCATTCAGACTCCTCTAGGCTGGAGCTCAGGCACAGTCAGCCCAGCTTGTGGTGGGGACAGGCTGCCAGAAACAGCCTCATGCTCGTGGGTCCAGACCATGGGGCTCTACGTCTCCTGGTGCCCAGGTTCCAGGCCGAGCCCCTGTCCGTCTGTCCATCTTTCCGAGACCTTTCCCAGACTCTGCTCCTCTGCCACCAGCCCTGGGCTCCTCAGAGTACATCGGGGCTGTGGGAATTGGGCACAGCATCCCCACACCATTGCAGCTGCAGGCTGGAGGAGAACCAATGGCGTGGCTGGCCAAGGCTGCAGTGCAGCGTGGTGCGGAAGGAACTGCGGGCCAGCTTGGGGAAGATGATCGCCGTGCTTCCGAACCGCAGGGCACGTGGGCGAGGCTCCAGGGTCAGCTGGCTGCGGTAGCTACGCCACGTGCAGTTGGGTGCTGCCACTATGGTCTCACTGTAGGCTGTGATTGTAGGCACTGGAGCATAGAAGATCTTGTCGCGGAAGTACCTCTCCGAGGCGTAGGTGACCTCAGAGTTGCAGCTGGGGAGGACAGTAGGTAACGAAGGTGGTTAGCCTACCACCCTCACCCTCGGTGGGCTAGCCTTACACAGAACCCCCTTCTTGACCTTGACTGTGAAGGGTCAAAGTCTCAGCTGGGACAAGCAGCACAGACAGCTGGATCCTAAATTGGGGCTGGGGTGGCTAAAAAGGACACAATTGGGATGATGGATGCTGTTTAGGCAGTGACTTTGTGGCCCTGGATTGTCACCATGGAGGGATATCTATGTTGCTGGAGTATCGGGGGGCAGGGGCTAACTATGGGAAAGGTCACATGGGAAAAGAGAGCAGGTGCCTCCTGTGGTCTGCTTCCAACTTTGTTATGTTGGAAGGGCCTATGAAGGTTCCCACAGCCCCAGCTGGTGGCCGACTCCACCATTCAGAGGGACCAGTCAGTGACCCAAGAAGGCGGGGGGGGGCATGGCAGCACCAAAGGGTAAGAGCCCCAAACTGGCTGTTCTGTCCCCACAGCCAGGCATGACACTTCTCCCTACAGCTGGGCCTGTCAGGCCCTGTCCCTCACAGGCAGGACCCCTTCACCAGCTCGGCAGGGTCCTCCCTTAGAGAGGACCCACCTACCTGACTCTTGGCCCACTCACCGGATTTCATGCGCAGGTTCGGGGTCCACCTTGATGCTCTCTCCAAAGAATACAGGCAGCAGACGGGGCCTCATCTCCTGGACTGGGGGACTTTGGAAGAGGGAAGTGGCCTATGTGGAGAAATGGGGGGTCATGATTTATGCACTACCCCCAGCACTGAGAACAGGGGGGTCAGACAGACAGACATCCCCACATCCCTGTCTGCATGACCCCATGAGGATGGGGCATGACTATCTTCCCCATGCACGGGCACCTAGGTGGGCACCCGGCTCCCAGGGGACCCCAGGCAACCTCAGTTGAGTGACATCAGCACTGACCCCGTCACAAACTTCCAGATGAGGTGTCTATGGGAATAATACCAGAGAGGCACAGCACAGGGTCCCATGTGATTGCTGTGGAGGGAGGACACGAACCCAGGCTAAGGCTGTAGAACTAAGCATTCAGTTCAGAGAGGTGGGTGCATTCTACGCAGTGCAGAGCATTGCAGAGCCTGCTACCACTGAACCATTGCCCCTGCTTGATTCACCTGGAATCAAAAAATAAATAAATAAAAATAAAAAAAAATAAAAAACAGCCCATGGACTGAGGCACGAGCTCAGGCGTTAGAGGGTGCATGAGACCTTGTATTCCACCTCCAGAACCCCATAAATGGGTGCTCGCCCATAACCCCAGCACTCAGAAGGTGGTGTCACGAGGTTCAGAGTTAAAGGCCAACCTCGGGTGCACAGTTTGAGGCCACCCTGGGCAACAAGAGACCCTGGAGACAGACGGAAAAAGAGGGACCCAACACTGCCACCTGGGCAGCCCCATTTCAGTCAGGTGTCACACGTGACTCGGTCAGTCGAACATAAAGCCCAGTTCAAGTGGAGGTGGCAGGGCGATACTGCTCCCCAGTTCAAATGGAGGATGCGGGGTGGTACTGCTCCCCAGTTCAAATGGAGGATGCGGGGTGATACTGCTCCCCAGTTCAAATGGAGGATGCGGGGTGGTACTGCTCCCCAAAGGGCCCCACTGGAAAAACGGTTCAGCTGCCCCCAGGGAGTGCAGGCACAGAGAGAACAGAGCCCAGATGTTCACTGGGGACAGGGCAGCTGGGCACATCATACCCAAGGGGTCTACCAAGGGTTCTAGGGCTGGAAGGGAAGGGAGTTGGGTGGCAGCCACTAGCCACCCACTGTAGATTTCTGCAGTCAAAACTCTGGCTCGGGGCTGTTTTGGGAATGTCTTGCCTTGCAGCTGGCCTGCAGAGCCCACAGGAAAAACCCAGCTGTATTGGGTGGAAGACAATGCCCCTGCCCCAGAAGCTGGGTTACAGCCCCATGGTGACTATGGAGGGGGGCTCAAGCACCCTTGGGGCATGCAGGGTGGGCATGTAGCCTGAGGCTTTATATGCACTGGGGGTCTTCACACCACAGTATCTGCCTCAGTAGGCTCCCTGGAACACAGCAAGTCCCAGAAATGTGGCCATCCAGGGATCAGGGCCCTGTTCTCTTCTAAAGAGATTGTCCAAGGTACTGCAGGATGGCTCAGTAGTTAAGAGCACATACTGTTGTTTCTGGATGGGACCCAGATCCCAGCATCCACATGGTGGTTCACAAACATGGAACAGTGCCCCCGTCTGGTCTCTGTGGGCACCGGACATGTACATGGCTCACATAAACATATAAGGTAAGTCTGAGACCTCCTGTTACAGCTTGCAGGGCTTCCGTGTGTGCCTGTGACCTGAACTGTGAAACTGCGTGTAGAACCCACACTCAGGCTGAAGGCTGGCCAGTTCCCTTGGGTTTCAGTGGCCTCTGGCAGCTCTGGGACACAGGATAGAGGGGACGGAAGGCTGAGGGCAGAGGTCAATCCTCCCCCATACCATCTTCTACCAACTCCAACGCGCCCCCCACCCCAACTTGCTGGCCCTGACCCCAGCCTGCCCTTTCCCAGGGTAGCTGGCTGACTACTGGTCATCTGGGCAGGTAGGGGTAGGGCAGAGACCAGGGCTAAAGTTTTGAGAATAATGGGTCACTGACTGCCCAGCCCAGTAGTGGTAAACATGGCTGCCTGGAGGTATAGTGACATGGGGAAACCTTGGCGCCCTGGGAAAACCCAAAGCCACAAGGAACGCGATACTGTGCTGTGGCAGAGAGCAAGGTACAGAGACTGATGGTGTGCTGGCCTAGGTGAACAAGACCCTGGGTACAGCCACGGGGCCAAAATAGCACCATAGCCCATGGAAATCATTAGACCAATAAACACCCATCAATGAGGAAGGGGAACAGCCACACTAGCTCCTGCTGGAGGGACCAGACAGCCAGGACCTCCATGGGTGTGCCGCTCCCCTCCCCCGCACACACAGTGCCACGTGGATACTTTGCAAGGGGTCAAATGGGTTTCTGCAAGACAACTTCGGCAGCTTCTGGTTTGTTTTGAACAAAGTCTCACTCTGTAGTAGACCAGGCCTGGAACTCCCAGCAATCCTCCTGTCTCATTCTCCCAAACTCTAATTGTGTCAAACATGTTTGCGACCAGGAGTTCCAGTGATGGACTTGGGTTGACTCTAACCTTAGCCCAGGAGGAAAGGAAGCTAAGAGGCCACAGCAGCCCAAGTTCCTGTCCTCCCTGCAGGAGACCAGGGCAGTTGATGGCCGGTGGGTGGTGGAGCTTTTTCTCACTCCAGTCTGCCACACTAGGCAGCTAGGTGAGACCAAAGAGAAAATGCCACCTGCTTAGGAGAAGTCAGGAGACCCCCAAGGGACCCTGAAGCCTCAAGGGCCCAATTTAGGCTGCGGATAGCCTGAGGCGCAACCTGGGAAATAGTCATGAGAGCAATCAGGAGAGGTCCCCAAGATGGGTCCCCACCACAAGCCAGAAAACTGGTGGTACTGACTGTCCCCACAAGGATAATTGAGTTCCAAACCCCCTGCTATGGGTGAAACCCAGCCGACATGGGGTCTCTAGAGGCGTGAGGTCGCCCCGGGATAGCGTGGGCACTAACTGGATACCTGGCGTCCTTAGAAACAGAGACACAAGAACAGAGTTGGGTGAAGATGGAGGCATCTCAAGCTAGAGTGCCACAGAGTTCCCACCAGAAGCCACACATTGTCACTGGACCGATGGATTACCACTGGAAGCCAGGAATGAACTTCACCGGTTGTCACCAATCGCAGAGAGCCCTCCTTATGCCTTGTCTGGTAGTGTGGCCTCTGTAGTTAAAGCCACCAGTTTGTGGCACCTTCCTAGCCAGTCCTATCTGTGGCGCTTTCCCCGGAAGGTGGCTGCTGTGGGTTCCCTTACACCTGTCAGGTGTGCCCTGTCTGCTCTTCATACTCCAGGTGAGACTTTTCCAGGCAGGTGCCCCAACCGTGGGGGCTGGGCTCTGGAGAGAGGTGAAGCACAGCCGGGTGGAACGAGGCCCTGGCAGATCTGCCTGCCTCCCTTAGTGCCTCTGCAAACAGACTCCTGCACTCACCTCGCCTACTGGCTCCCTTCCACAAGAGCCCACACAGACACCTCACCTAAACCATGGGTCTGTCGAGCCCTATCCCCTTTGCCTATCAATCCATTGTCCGTTCCACCCATCCATCTACATTCTCGTTTTTCCTTCAGTCTGTCCATCTATCTGTTGTTCACCCATCCTCCCTGACTCCAGGCACCAGCCCCCTCATCTCACACCAGCCCTCACAGAAAAGAAAGGACAGGGGTGCTAAAAGTGACACCCATGTCATGTCCTTCCCGCTCTACTTGGACTAGAGCCCAGATCTGCACCCACCTGGGAGGAGGAAGCCCGCCCCTCCAGATAGTGGAGAGTGACGTCAGAAGCACAGTCTACCCTGCACTACTGATGCTAGGCTTCCTCATAAATCAACCCGGAGAGACTGGGAGGCAGAGTCTCCCAGGCAGCTACTCCCCAAGCTGCCTCTTGTCACCCCCTGTCATTCAGCAGTGAGCCTGACCTCCACATGAGTGGGGGGGGTCTAAGCAAACACCTAACATCCAGAAAGTCCCCCCAGGTCAGATCCCGAAAAACACCTGCGGTCCTCTGGGGGCATTAAAACCAAATGGGGGGGACATTTAGGGAGCAATGGCCCAAACTCTTTGTCAGTGCTGGCAGCCTGTCTGTCCTCAGCCAGTGGGACCTGGCTCCCTGCATACCTACCCCACACACCACAGCTGTGATGGAATTCGGGGAGTGGGGGGCACCTGACGTTATCACTTGGTGCGGAAATCCAGCTTGGAGCCCAGAGTGGCAGAGCGAGGGTCAGTCTGTTTTCATCCAGTCCTGTCTGGATGGCTGAGCATTTTGGGGGTGAAGATAGCAGCCAAGAAGCCCCCATTCCAGTCAATGCATCTTGTTCTCCAGGAGCCACCTGGGAGGGCAGCACCCCCAACACACACATCCAAGACCACTTCTGTACCCCTCACACCCACTTTTCAGTCACATCCCTGCCTGAGGCTTCTAATCCGGGGTCCGGGGGGCTCGTGGTACTGAAAAGACACAAACCTATTTTTAAAAACCAGAGCATCTGCCGGGCGGTGGTGGCGCATGCCTTTAATCCCAGTACTCGGGAGGCAGAGGCAGGCGGATGGATCTCTGTGAGTCCAAGGCCAGCCTGGTCTACAAGAGCTAGCTCCAGGACAGGCTCCAAAACTACAGAGAAACCCTGTCTCGAAAAAAACAAAAAACAAAAACAAAAAAAACCCACAAAAACAAAAAACCCAGAGCATCAGTCCCAGCCTCAGCTTAGTCTAACATGGCTGGAGCCAGACCTCCTCTTGTTTTCTGGGTTCTGCCACAGGACACCCTCTTAGACAGATCCATCTCAGCCCTGGATGACTAGAATCCGCTCCCTGGTTCTCTCTGGTTTTCCGAGGCATCATTCCCGACCTGTCTGTCTGTAGTAGTCACCCCACACGGGTGCCATCTCTCCTGGCGCTGACTGAAGCCCCCCACTAGAATGACAGCTCTATACAATGACTCTGAGGCTGGGAGGGAGCCGGGGGCATGTGGGCTCCTTCCTATAGCCTCTTCCTCGCACAATTGAAACTAGGGCCCCAAGTCGTGGGCAGCCTTCTTTTATCCCACACAGCAGGTCAATCAATTGATTGGCAATTGCCAGCCTGCCTAGACCTGGGCCTAGGAGTTGCCCAAGCAGGGGAACAGGGTGGCCATTAAACCACATAGAACAGAAGGAATGGGATCTCAAGGAGATGGGCATCCTGGTGGGTGGTAACTGGTAGATGGACAGATGGGTGGGGCCACAACTGGGGCCCCAAACCTGAGGCAAGGTTGCCACGGCTACAACTTCCTCTCGCTATGAAAAGCAGCACCTCAACCCTGTAGCTACATGTTTTGTTTTTCTGTTTAAAAATGTAAAAGTCGTTAATTTGCCTTGCAGTGAAAACCAGAGCAGTTTTAAATGCACACTGGAATCAGGTTATTCTGGGCAGCTTTGGGCAACTTCCTAACCATTTCTGTGCCTCGGCTTCCTCCAGAAAATGGAGACCAGAGGCATGTAAGCACTCACTGGCAGACTGCAAGGTTTAAACACGTTGGTGGGGAGAGCCATCCCTGGGCCTGAGGAAAATGACATCCCACACACCAGGTGTCCTTCATTATCTGGGCTCCAGTGGCCCCAGGTCTCCCTACCCAGGCAAAGTCAGAGAGCATGGCAGTATAGCTCCGTAGCTGGCACCTACTTAGCCAGCGAACAGTAACAGCTGCAGAGCCAGGCTAACGAGCCCAGCTCCCTGTTCTCACAGTGCCTATGGCTGGCCCAGAAGGCATGGGAAGCATCCAGAGTTCCGTGCAGAAGGAGGTTTCTGGGTCACACAGAATTGGAGCAACATCTTCCCGCTCCCTTCTTTCTGATCTCCCTCAGAATATGCCCTGGGATTTCTTCCCCACCACTTAGCCCACACCAGGTAACCCACAGCTGCGGGAGCACTGCTGGCCTGTCTCCGAGGCTCCTGAGAACAGCATTGCTCACTAGTATTTGCTCCAAAAGACCTTGACCACCCACCCCCCAAAGAGACATGCAAATTCAATTCAAGACAAGCTTCCAGCTTCCCTGCATGCTTGAGTCACTTGGGGAGATTTAAATAAAAGTTTAGATACCCGGACTGTGCCCTGGACTAGGTCAATGCCTGGAGGGGGAAGCAGGCTGGACATTGATTTCTTAAAGAGCCTCAAATGCTTCCTGTGCTCTGCACACCTTGGCGGGAAAGGTCTTAACACACCCAGGGGAGACTATCAAGCCACAGACATGGCCATGCCACTGTGTTCAGCCGTCCTTTCTTCAAGTTGCTCCCTCTGCCCCATCGCCAGAGCAACCCAGGCAAAGCGGGTCCAGCAGCCCCTAGAGTCGCAGCTCCGAGAGCACTTCCACTTCTGCAACCCACGAGACAAAGTCCTTGAAGGCTTTCAGGCGGAGCTGCGCTGCGTTTTCAAAAATGTCTCCAATTAGCAGCCCTGGGATGGGTCAACAGGGCAGGAGGCAGCGGCGGCAGCAGCAGAAGCAGGGACAGGCCCCTTTGCAGATGGTAGACTTTGGGGGTACCAGGACATTACTCAGTACTTAGCCCAACAGCACCCACCCTGAAACTCCCTGGTGAGTCCGGTGCAACTCCTATCCGCCTCAGGAGGGAGGAGACCATGTTGGCTTTTGCATGGCCCTCCCATTGCCGGGTCCCCAAGTCTTACCGCTGGCGCCTCATTGGGTCCTGGGGGATCGGTGGTGGCACGGGCTTCCAGGGTGCCCGGCGACAGGGCGTAAAAGGGCGGGCTAGGACTGGGACTGGGGGGCAGTCCCGAGTCGGGACTGTCCAGCAAGCCGTCGCGGCTCTGCTCCCGCGTGTCCCCCATGGTCTGCAGATGCAGGTGACCCACCATGACTGGCGGGCGCGAAGTGCGGGCCCCAGCAACTCGGGTCTCCGCCACCACTGGACCGGAGGGGAGACAAGGAGGCTACGGCCTGCGGCTTCAGCTAAGACCCGCTCCCGAGGCAACCGCCTCCAGCCGCCAGCTGAGCCTCCTTTCCCAGGCGCCGCCCCCTCCCCGCCCTCCTCCTGCTGTGCCTCTTGCTCCCGCCCCGGCCACCCACCCGGTCAGGGCAGGGTGAGGACTGCAAGGTCCCCCAGCCTGCAAAAGGCACCCCCATCCCACCCTGGTGGTGTTAAATGCTGACTTGAGTCCACAGCCAACTCAGCAAGAACGCTGAGCCACCCGCGGGGCCAACGCAGGTTCTCTTACCTGGCCTGAGTCTCCAAGAAAAGCACCTTCAGCAACCGGCAGGGGGCAGTGGGGGAGGGGGATACTTACAGTGGGGGCCATATACTCAAAGGACCCAGGATCAAGATCTGCCCCAGGGACCACCAGAGTCCTCTGTGAATGTGTCTGGTTAGGGAAGCCCGGGGCCACTTGGGGCCAGGTAATGAAGGACACCTGGTGTATAGATGGCAGTACCCGGCCCTTCTCCCCACCACTGTGTTTAATTCTCCAAGTCTGCCTGTGAAAGCATGCTTGCCTTTGATCTCCATTTTCTGGAGAAAGTGGAGGCACGGAGATGGTTAGGAAGTTTGGGTGTGTGTGTGTGTGCACTTGAGAAGCCCCTGCTGTTGTCGGGTTTCTCTAAAACCTGATTCTCAGCCTTCCTAATGCTGACTCTTTAATACAGTTCCTCATGTGGAAATTGTTTGCATTGCTACTTCATAACTTTAATTTTGCTACTGTTATGAATCATAATGTAAATACCTGAACTTAGGTGACCCCTGTGAAAGAGTCATTTGACCCCTCCCCACCGAGGGTCTCAACCCATAGGTTGAGAACCACTACTCTAAAAGGTCTTATTCAGGGACAAAACTCTGCCCACCCTGTCCCACTTAATCTCCCACAGGAGCTGAACACACGGTTCCCATTCTGCCTTTCTGGCAGGGACTGGAGGGCATCCCATCACCCTGCCTCCAGCCTTGCATCTGGACACAGGATCCCAGATACCTGCAGATTTACGAGGTAGGCTGGCATATAGCGTAGGGGGCAAGCGACTCGAGCAAGTACATCTCCATCACATCTGCTGTGCAGAGGGAGAGACCCCAGCTTCAGAGTGGCCCCTGGAGGTTTGGCCAAGTCCTCTGGCCTGTAGGTGTGCCTAGACCTGGACTCAGGTGCAGCCGGCTGGCCTGTCCTCAGATCTGCTCAGTGGGATAAGGAGATGCACCAGGCTTTCTCCCGAATCATGACACGGGAGACTTATCTTAGGCTCATTTCCCCCTAGCTCTTTTTTGTTTGTTTGTTTGTTTTTCGAGACAGGGTTTCTCTGTGGCTTTGGAGCCTGTCCTGGAACTAGCTCTTGTAGACCAGGCTGGTCTCGAACTCACAAAGATCCACCTGCCTCTGCCTCCCGAGTACTGGGATTAAAGGCATGCACTACCACCGCCCGGCTCCCCCTAGCTCTTATAACTTAATTTAGCCTGTTTCTCTTCATCTGTGCTTTGCCTGAAGGTTTTTGTTTTTGTTTTTTAAACCTTTCTTTCATTCTGTATGTCCTGTTTTCACTACTTCCTCCATGTCTGACTGGTGGCTGCCTGGCTGACTAGCCCCGGGTGTCTCTCTCTCTTTCTCCCTCCTTCTCTCCTCCTATTTATTCTCTTTGCCCCCAGCCCCACCTATCCTTCTACTATCTAGCTATTGGCTGTTCAGCTTTTTATTAGACCAATCAGGTGCCTTAGGCAGGCAAGGTGAAACAGTAACTCATCTTTACATAGTTAAACAAAGGCAGCACAAACCAATGTAACACACCTTTGCCTAGTTAAAGTAATATTGCACAACAGACCCTGGCTTTGCTTTAAACTTGGATATCAGGCTAGAGAAGTGGGTAAGCACATAATGCTTCTGCAAGAGGACCAGAGTTTAAATCCCACCACCCACTGTTGGCAACACCTGTAACTCCATTCCAGATTAATGCCCTCTTCTGGCCTCCATGGGTTCCTGCACTCAGTGTGCATAAGCCTACACACAGACACGCACAGGGACACATAATTAAAAATAAAATCTTTTAATATAAAATCTTTCGATACCCCGTGCTTTTTTTTTAATTGTCCACATTTGTTTTGACTTTCAAACATGACAGTGACATTTGTATTGCTGTCTCTGATGCAGGCCTGGGCCCTTGCCTCCTGCAGTCCTGACTTCTGACCCATTCACACTGAACAGAGACTTCTTCCATCAGTGACTCTTTCAAGACAATGCTGGCTGACTTCTGGAAATTTCCCTACACCAGCACATGGAAGGAACCAAACTCTGCTGGGTAACACTGAAGACACATGGACACCAATGGGCAGGAAAAGCCCAGCCTCATGGCAAATGTCAAACGTCAAGTGAACACCCACGCAGGTGACTGTGGCCATGACTTCTGACCTATGGGGATCCACAGCCACGGGCCTGGGGCTGCTGCTCACTGAAAGCCAGTACTGTCAGCACTTGACTCCTCCCGAGGCCACATGGTCTGGAGATGTCAGAGGCAAGAAAAGGGCAACGACTTCCGTAGATTCTGTGAGCTGAGCTGGCTCAGCCGCAGCTGCCGAGGATCTTGTGGGGGGCTAGAAATGAGGTTTGTCACTATCTGAGCACCCCGTCTAACCAGCGCTACAGCAAGGGGTGAAGCAGGCCAGCGATGGCCCAGCACACCACACTCAGTGCTCCAGACCTCAAGGTTCTGAAGCAGGAGCTGGGAGTGGATCCAACACTTCCAACATTGAAGAGGGGAGTTTGGAGGCAAGAAAATGACAAGGGACACAAATATGTCACAGGAAGGGTAACTGGGGCGCTCCTGACATGTGCCCCATACACACACCCCTTCAGGAGAGGGAAGGTGCCTGGAATTCTTCCCTGGATGCTTTGCAGGGAGAACTCACCGCTGTCAGAGGAAAAGGCCAAGCCACTAGGGAGTGGAGACAAATGGCTTCTTCCTGGGATGCCACAGGTCACTTAGTCCATGCCCCATTGAACCAACCTTTCCTAGGGCAGGACCCCGGCCCTCATAGGCTGCTCAAAGGACACGCACGTCGACTGAGCTCGAGGCCTGAACACTAGCCTGACAGTCGAGGAGTCTTTGCTTTGGCATTCTTAGATAAAGTAGAGGCTCAGGGGAGTTAAACAACAGGCCCAAGTTAGCACAGCCGCGGAAGCCAGCCTGAAGACTCTGGATGCGGAGTGAGGCTGTCACTGAGTCCCAGAGGGTCATGAAACAGGTAAGGCAGGAAAGATTGGCAGTCTGTGGCCTTCAGAGACAGCTCCACAGCTAACAGACTCGGGGAGAGGACAGCAGCAAGGGTGCGAAACAGCAACGAGAACTGCAATCAGGAACATGTGACAGTGTGTATTTGGGTCCTGAGAATAGAGCTGGGCACAGCGCCACCAGAGAGCTGCATCTACCCATCCACCCATCTTTGTCCTGTTTGGACTCCACTTACCAGGAGGGTCCTGAGCCCCCACACAGCCCCTGGGTGTTCTTGCACACCTGCCCCTGAGCCCTCCACAGTCCCTGGGTGCTCTTCCACACCTGCCCCTGAGCCCTCCACAGTCCCTGGGTGTTCTTCCACACCTGCCCCTGAGCCCCCCACAGCCCCTGGGTGACCTCGTTCCCAGAGAGCACAGGTCCCTGTGACTCAAGCTTTAGGAGTTATTTGTGCTTCTTTCACCACGTTCCAGAAAGAAACTGTCTTAGGGTTGCTATTGCTGCGAAGAAACCCCAGGACTAAAAGCAAGTCGGGAGGAAAGGGTTGATTTGGCTTGCGTGTCTACATTGGAGTCCATCATTGAAGGAAGTCAGGACAGACATTCGAACAGGACAGGAAATGATGCAGAGGCCATGGAGGAACACTGCTTACTGGCTTGTTTATCATGGCTTATTCACCCAGGATGACCAGGTCAAGTACGGCACCACCCACAATGGACTGGGCCCTCCCCATCAATCACTAATTTAGAAAATGCCCTACAGCGGATCTTATGCAGACATTTTCTCAATTGAGGGTCTCTCCTTTCAGGTGACTCTAGAGTATGTCAAGTTGACATAAAACCAGCCAGCACAGGGGCCCTTGCAGACAGCACAGAAGTGGGTACAGGCCTTCCTCCCCACCGGAACCCCACCCCATACCCCAGGCTGTCTGTGTGTCCTTACACACACTTGTACACTTATACCCGGTCACACACATGTACACACCAGTGCCCCTTCACAAACACATGCATCCACACACATGCTCACACCTACTCACGTGTACACGCACACTGTTCTAGTTCAGATTTCTGCTGTGATAAGCCACCAACCAAAAGCAACTTGGGGAGGGAAGGGTTTATTTCAGCTCACAGTTTACAGTCTATTGTGTGGGGAAGCCAGGGCAGGAACTCAAGGCAGGAACCTGGAGGCAGTAGCTGAAGCAGAGGCCGTGGAGGAGTGCTGCTCACTGGTTTGGTTTCCCTGGCTGGTACAGCCTGCTTTCTGATAGCGCCCAGGAACACGTGCCTGGGGATGACACCGCCTACAGTGGGCTGTCCCGTGTCCCCCCCCCCCGTGTCAATCACTAATCGAGAAAATGCCTCAAGATACACCCACAGACCAATCTGATGGCGTCGACTCCCCAGTCAGGCTCCCTCTTCCCAGGTGACTCAAGTTTGAACAAAACTAACCAGCGCGTTTACACACACATGCCCACTCACATCCTATATGGACCTGAACGCATGCACATGTGCACACACACACAACACTCCCATACACACACATGTGAGTGGGCACACGTGTTCACATAGACACATGCTTACTCTTCAGCAATAGAGACAAGGGGAAGGGGACTGTGTGGCGCATACCTCTGGCCTCCCCTGAACATGTTTTCATCCTTGATGAACTCAGTGTTTGAAGTGGCGGCCAGGAAGGCATGGGCAGAAAGAAAGGAGGACAGACGAGGGACCAACTTCTCTGAGTAGCAGGTGCTGTCTTGTCTGTCCTGGGAACACTGAAGCCCAGCACCCCGCAACTGTGGCATTCCAGACTGTATGTCTCAGCAGGCCCTCAACCTGGACCAGAGGCCATGCCTCCTGCCTCAGGGATTAGGGTCTTCTCTGGTATCTGACTTTGCCTGAGAGACTCTCACACAGTGCCTGACTTAGGGTCCAGCCTGAGCCACCGATGTCCCTGCTTGGCCAGAGAGGCCATCTCTGTGTTTAGCTTAGTCATGTCCTGCTCAGCTCTTACTCCCAGCCCAATGGGGAGAGGGAAGAAGAGTGTGGTGACCCGACAGCTGGGACCCCAAAGCTTCACACAAAATAACAAGGCAGCTGCACAGGCCAGGGGGACCCTGGAGCTGCCCTAGGCCTCAATTCTCACCCCGGGAGGCTCTTCCTGGCCGTGGACTTGCTGCTTCACGCCTTGGGCTTCAAGAGGCTCCTGGTGAAATGGTTCTTTCTCCAGTGTCTCCCAGTTCCGTGAACAGAAACCTATTTATGTTCTGAGTGCAATTAAATGAGCCGGGTGGGATGAAGTTGGTGATGAGGGCCATTAAAACGCAGAACACCCTGCAGGCCAGGTGTGGCCACCAGCCAGCCCGGGGTTCCTGAAGTAGCCAGGAGGCCCTCATTTTGGTTTTTGGAAAGTTGAAAGAATCATGTAATAAAAGCCCAAACCTGAAGCGCTCCCCAGCCCTAGCCCTGAGACATAAGCGTGTGTACCCACATGGACACAGCTCACCCGCAGTGTGCACAGGAGGCACCTCACTGTTCAATCTGCAGAGCTGTTTAAAAGTCAACACATGCTTCCTGGGCCCTCAGCTCTGCGTGGGCTGGACTTTCCAGGGACAAAGATTGTCTATCTAGCCCCAGGAGCCTAAAAGGAGGGGGTGTCCGTGGAGGGGGTAAGATTACATAACTTCTATTCCTATCAGATGACCCTAGCTTTCCCAATAATGCCCTTGTTAACCGAAGCTCAAAGGGCACAGAATTGTCCCCACTGGTGACAGCTCACCATGGGTGTTGTGCATCTCTGTGATTCCTTCCTAGGCTCAGAAGTTCTTCGCTCTGCCCAGCAAGGCACTGCATTAATCTCAAGAGCAGTTTCAAGGGGCAGCAACTGCATCATGGCATCCGAGGGCACCCTGACTCTGTGGGCTCCCTGACTCTGTGGGCTACGGCAAAGTCTTGTGCGGAAAGACAGCAGACTGTAAAGCCCAGCCACCAGACACGGACATACACTGCACCATCCCAGCACTAGGAAGTGGAGGCAGGAGGATTAGAAGAAGTTCAAGGTCATCCTTGGCTAGGTGATGAGGTTGAGGCTAGCCTGGACCATGTGACCTCAGGGGAGACCAGGGGCCCAGTCCTTAAACTGAAAGAAGCACTCTTTGCAACCTTAAAGACATAAAGAAGAGGTGCCCCCATGCCCTCAAGTGGCTGTGTGTGCACCAGACAATGTAGCAAACAAATCGTGGCAGTCACCACTCAAGGCAGATCCAAGTCCAGGCCACGCAGTTTTCCAGCTGGAAGTGCAGGCGGAGGGCTGTGTGGAGGAAGCCGCCTGGCGCCATGCCTAGGCAACAGGCAAGGCAGAGCTGGGATGCCAGGCGTGGCTGTGAGGCTGGGCAGGGCAGTGAGGGCTCTGAGGAGCCAAGGGAGGGCAGAGGGCCTCTCTCCTGGGATGGTTGTTATCTGATATCACTCGCTTCAGCAGGTTCCAGCGAGGTCCCTGCTGTATGCCAGGCTGGTCTCTAGGCCTTGGGCTGGTGTGGGAGAGAGGGGGAATTAAAGAAGATAATTTTATAGTTACAAACAGTACAGATAACATGGAGTGGTGGGGAATGACCAGGATGGAGGGACCACCTAGAGTCCCCACCCAAGGGAGTTCCTTCAGCGGCCATAGAATCAGAAGCCAGATGGGTGAAAAGGGACTGACTCTGAGACTCTGAGGAGCATTCATCCCCAAGGGAGAGAAGAGCAGGGGCAAAGGCCCTAGACACACACTGCTAATAGTTTTTGTTTGTTCGTTTTTGTTTTTTTGAGGTAGGGCCTCTCCATGTAGCCCTGACTGTCCTAGAACTCATTATATAAACTAGGCTGGCCTTGAACTCACAGAGATCCACCTGTCTCTGCTTCCCAAATACTGGGATTAAAGGCATGTGCCTCTATGCCCAGCTGTTTTTTTTTTTGAGTCCATTTATTTATTTTTCTTTTGTGTATTGGCATAGGGTCTCACTACGTAGCCCAGGTTGGCCCCATCCTTGCCATCTTCCTGTGTCCGACTTCAGGGCACTGGGATCACAGGTGTGGTGTGCACACTAGATCTGGCTGTGACACGACCTTTGTATCAGGGGAGCGTGAAGTGAGCGACCTGGTGAGGAACACTACAGAAAGGGAAAGAGGAGATTCCTAGAAAGTGGGGGAAGACAGCTGTGGTGTGCAGAAGTGCATGGGAAGAAGGGAGGTGAGGGCAGCTGGAAGGCCCTTGAGCATCTGAGCCAGTAGCTCTGCCGTCCGCACACGCAATCCAGGCCCGGCACTCTGCTCATGCCGTGTGTCTCTGGTTCTTGTTTCCCTAAGTGGGTAAGAACATCGCAAAGGCACAGAGTGGCTTCCATACAGCGCTTCCTGAGTAGACGGGGTGGACTCACTCAGATTGTTCACGAGGATGGATGGATGGATGGATGGATGGATGGATGGATGGATGGATGGATGGATGGATGGATGGATGGATGGATGGTTGGACGGATGGATGGACGGATGGATGGATGGATGGATGGATGGATGGATGGATGGATGGATGGACGGATGTGTAAGTGGAGGCTGCTCTTTTGTTCCCAGCCACCAGACCCAGATAATCACAGAGAAACTATATTAATTACAACACTGCTTGGCCAACAACTTAGGCGTATTCCGACCTACCTCTTACATCTTAAATCAATCCATCTCTATTAATCTGTGTATTGCCACGAGGCTATGGCCTACCGGGTAAGGTTCTGTTCTGGCATCTTTCTCCTTTGGAAGCTACATGGCATCTTCTTGACTCCACCTACTCTCTCTATATATATCTCTTCTAGCCTGGCTATATTCTGCCCTGCTGTAGGCCAAAGCAGCTTTATTCATTAACCAATAAGAGCAACACAAATACAGAAGGATATCTCACATTATGGATGGATGGGTAGATCGAGTAGATGGATGGATGGACGGGTGGATGGATGGATGAATGGGCGGACGGATAGATAAATGGGTGAAAGGACAGACAGATCAAGGAGACATGAATGGATGGAGTCTCCAATTCGCCAAGCTGTTGATATTTTGCCCCAGTTAGGCAACTGTCTTTGGTGCACACGTGGCCCTGGGGTGCACTAGGGAAGGTCTCCCACTTGGTGAACTGAAGGAACATTTCTGACTCCAGCTGCTCTGCACCACGGGAGAATAGGTTGATGACTGACCTCAGGGGCCTGGGAGAGGCATGGATGACAGAGGGGAGAGCAGGTGCCTGGGTCGCCCTGCAGGCAGGCTGGCAGGCTGTTTCCAACAGGGATGGCTTATCTGGGTCTTTTTGGAAGCCAACAGGTCATGAGGGTGGGGCAGCAAGTTCTCTGATCCTTGGGAATGATGTGGCCATGGAACAGGCCATGTGGAAGCCTCCTAAGGGTCCTTCTCCACCGACACAGACTCCAGGGGTACAGAGGACCAAGTGGATCAGAGTCCTGGCTGTGGCGTGTGTGCTGAGCAGCTCTGAGGGGAGAGGCTGGGTCTGGCAGGTGTCGTGGTTCAAGCCAATCACAGCAGCAGGCAGCTGAGGGCCCTGTACGGCTGCAGTTTTCCTGGATCCATGGTCCAGAAACAGATTTCTTCCCCTGAAAGCTTCCTCTCTGGCAGGACAGTGGTGATCTCTGTGAGTTCAAGGCCAGTTTGATCTACAGAGTGAGTTTCAGGACAGCCGGAGATACACAGAGAAACCCTGTCTTGAAAAACCAAACCAAACCAAACTAAAGCAAAAAACAACACCCTTCCTCTCCAAGCCTGAGTGCTTCCCACAGCACTTGGATGGAGGTGCCCAGCTTATGGCTGATTTCCTAGGACCCAGAGTCCTGTTTCACTCCTGGCCCTCCAGGAGTCCCCGGTGCTGCCCCTTCGTACCCAAGGACTTAAAGAGGCTGTCTTGCCATGGGGACACCACCCCTTGGGAAGTAAACTGGCAGCTTGACCTTGGAGGAATTAGGCCGGAGCAGCGGACACTGCTTTCTTCTGGAAGGTTCTCAGACTGCTGTTTATCCTGACTCCTGGCCTTCCTCCTTACCTCTTACTACTATTTTTCTGGCCTACTTAGGTTGGTGACATTCGTAGGGAAAAAATATTACAGCGGGTAGGAAGGTTTTTTGCTCAAAATCCAAGTGGAGAAGAAAAACAAAAGCAAAGGAAAGAAGGTTAAAAAATAAGGAAGGAAAAGCCAGCCTTGGAACTGTGAGTGCCAGCCTAGCCCTTGAGAAGTGGGGGAGGCAGGAGGACTCAAACATTCAAGGTCATCCTTGGCTACGTGGTAAGTCTGAGGCCAGCCTGGGCTACAGGGATCTTGTCTCAAAAAAAAGGGGGGTTGTGGAGGAGGAGGAAGGAAGGGAGGAGGAAGAAGAGAGATGAGAGGAGGGAGGAGGAGAGGGGAGAGAGGAAGAGGAGAGAGAAATGCTGAATTCTGTTCAACAATTTCCTGAATTCCCTCGTTAAGCAATTTCTCAACACAGAAGCAAACTGGAGCTCTGCAGAGACAAGCCTAGGTGGGGAACCCGTCTTCGTGGGCGCGCCAGTCTCCTGGCACGGGATAAAGCACAAGAAGTCAACAGGGCAGCGAGCCGGTCATCTGGAAGTGTCCAGTGATCTCCGATCTTGGTTGGGCTCAGGAAGCAAAGTCTGTTTTCCCGCTAGGCTTTCAGAGGGAAAGTGGGGGCTGAGATCTGTCTCTCTTGCAACCCCTGCTGCCTCCAGGAAGCCCTCCCTGACCTCCTGTCTCATTGCCCCTCCCCCAGCCACTCTGCATCCCAATTACCTGGTTCAACCCTCTTCAAAAAGCATATGGCCTTCAGAAATTGTGGGGTTCCCTTTCTGATCCCCAGAAGCTGGAGGAGGTGGGCACACGGTAGGTGTGCCAAATGCCATCAAATCTTTTAAGTTCAGAGCCTCTCAGAAGAATTGACAGGGGCCCCACTGCGTTCTAGAAGGCTCTCTACTCCTGGGAGTTTCTTTGTGGGAGAAGGTGTATGTTTGCTTTTTCTTTCTTTTTTTTCTTCCTATAGGCAGTTCAATGAATGCGACCCTTGTATGAAGCCCAGCATGGACTAACCAGGGCCGTGAGGAGTACAATGGAGTGATTGTGGGGAGCGATGGGGTGCATGTGAGCTCCTGGAGAATGCCGGCACCTGAGAGCGACCACTGAGCAGACCCAGCCGCCTTTCTGCTCTCTCTGTGCATCCTTGCTCTTCTCACTCTACGTTGTTAGGATGCTGGTTCCCGTCACAACTCACCTTGCGTTCTGCCCTAGATATTCCAGTGCTGCGCAGGTCTCCACTGTGTGCCTCTGACCCTGAGCACAGTCCCACGAAGGCCTCGTGGAAACCATTCAGAAAAACTGAACGGAAAGGAACAGGGACGGAGCCCTGTGGCCACTCACTGGAGACCTTTCCATGGGTTGACATTGGTCATGCTAATCCAGCCCCTCTGGGTGCTGTAGGAGAATGGGTATAAAGCCTTTATATCCTGATGCTGGATTTAGATTCCTGTATCTTCCAACCTTTGTTGTGTGTGTGTGAGAGAGAGAGAGAGCACATGAGAGTGTGTGTATATGCGTGTCTATGCACGCTTGTGTGTGAGAGCATGAGTGTGTGTATGTGCATGAATGTGTGTGTGCATGTATGTGTGTATATGTGTGTGCTGGAAAGAGGCATGTATGTGAAGGCCAGAGGACAGCTCTTCCTCAGGAACCATCTATATGGCTTTTGAGACAGTGCCTCTCACTGACCGGAGCTCACTGAATAGAAGTAAGAGCTAAGGCTCTGTCACACTCTGCCTCCCTGACACTGGAATTAGAAGTGTGCAGGCCACACCTGGCTTTTTACAGTGGTTTGGGAAACAAACACACATCTTCATGTGTGTGAGGCAAGCAGCTCACCAGCAGCTGTCTGCTCCCCCCACTTGGAAGTTTCTATCCATGAAATCAAATGCAGGTATTATTATATGTCCCTCTTTGGGGCCTGCTGTCCTGTGCCGGCCAACAGTCAGCATCCATGGAGGGCCTGGCCCTCTTTGGTCAAAGGTGACTCTTCTGGTATCATGCGATACTGCAGGGAAATCCCCTGCGTGGGGCTGGCGTGTGTCTCTCTGTGGATATAGAAGAGGACTTTCATCACAACAGCTGCCCCAGAATCACCCTGCAACTCTCTTGGCTGCACACTGTTGTGCTCTGCCCTGGGTGTACTTGCAGGGCCCTGTGGGTGGAACAACCGGGGGCCCAGGAAACCTGGGACCCTCTTCATGATGGTGTTGCCCTGATGAGAACTGTCTTCCCAGCCCCCGGCCCTCTCACAGGTACACAAAAATGAGAACCACAAAAGAGTCCATAGCCATAAAGAGACAAAGAGAACCCGAGTCCGTAAAGGGGTCCACCTGATGTGGGTGAGGGGTGCTAGAGCAGACAGAACTATGGAGACAAAGCTCCAGGGGTGTCAGGAGTCCAGAGAGCAAGGAGGAAAGGGGGAGCATGAAGAGGCTCAGGGCTGTGAGCTGTGCTGTGTGGCGCTGGAGTGGTGAAGAGCTGTTTCTGTGCATTATTAAAACCCTCGGAATCTGTGCCATGGTGCTGATGTTAACGGTGGCATCGATCAATTATTGTGTCTCTCAGTGACTAGGCCACAGGGAGAAGCAGAGAGTGGGAAGAGGATGGACCCGAAAGGGAGGGCCAGGTCTTTTGTACTCTCTGCTCAGTTTCCCCAAACTACTCTAAAAGCAGTCTAAATATGTCAAAAATGCTGCCTGACCTATGTACACACTCTGGGCTTGAAATCCAGCTGTGCAAGAAACGAGCTGGGCGTCCTGCACCTGTTGCTCAACCTCTCTGGGCCCTGTGCTTCCTCATGTGTCACGAGATGTGTCTCTGGTTTTTTTCAGGCTTGTCTCTCAGTGTGTCCAAAGCTCAGGAGGGGTGTGGGCATTGTGTCTGGTGACTGTCTACGCATCTTCGCTTATCATCTTTTGGTATTTGGACAAGATACCTAGCCTCTCCTCCTCAGTTTTCCTGGTCTGGAAAATGGGCCACATAACAGCCCCTCCCCCAAGGTTACCTTGAATGCGTTGGTAGAAGAGTCAGAGGACAAGGGCTCCTGCAGTCATGGTTGTTATTATATTACAGCCATTGTCACTGTAGTTGGTACTTGGCTCCACCGACAGCCACTTGTGGCAGCGGTTGCTTAAGTGGCACAGGAAGCAGGGGTAGGATACAGGCCACCCCTGAAAATCAGACATGGGTACTGACATGTCTGGCTTCCTTTCAAGGAGGTGGGGACACCCTAAGTGGTTGGTTCCAGCTCCCCCACACCCGCTTTTCACAGGCCTCCTAGGAGAATGGGGAAGGCTGTGAAGGCCCAGGGCTCATTTACCAAGAAGGGTCAAACTGCTGGCCACTTTGCAGTCGTGATCTGAAGTGAAGCAACCAGTCAAGGCCAGATCCTGTTCCGAGGCTGGCCAACTGGATCCCTCACGGCGCTGCTGGGACCCCTGTCCCCCATGCCTTCCTCCGGCAGCTCTGCCGTCCTCACACGCACACACAGGCCTGGCACTCTACTCACTCTCTCTCTCTCTCTGGTTCTTGTTTCTCCAGGTGGATCAGAACATCGCACAGCACAGAGAGGCTACTATACAGCACTTCCTGAGTGGATGGGGTGGACCAGCTCAGACTGTTCACGAGGATGGAGGGATGGGTGGGTGGATGGACGGATAGACTGATGAATGGATGGATGGATGGATGGATGGGTGGGTGGGTGGACAGACGGATGAATGGATGGATAAGTGGATGGATGGATGGATGGATAGGTGGATGGATGGATGGATGGATGGATGGACAGATGGATGGATGGATGGCTAGGTGGATGGATAGATAGATGGATGGATGGATGGACGGATGGATGGATGGACAGATGAATGAATGGGTGGATAGGTGGATAGGTAGATGGATGGATGGATGGATGGATGGATGGATGGATGGATGGATGGATGGACAGAAAGTCAAATGGATGGATAGATGAGTGGATGGCTGAACAGCTGATAGACAGATGGACAGATGAGCGAATTAACAGACGTGATCCACTTCATCCTCCTTCGTCTGGGGTGGCATTTGTGCAGGCTGGAGCCTCATGGGACAATCCCACCTATGCCTCTGTTCTCTGCTCCTTGCTCAGCCCCTGCTGTCACATTCCAACCCCATCCTGTCTCTGCTTTTGGGGTCAACTGTTAACCTCAAATCCACCCCCACGTCTGGGTTACAAATGTCCCCAAGTCCCTGCATACACACTGTGCTCCTGTCAGCCCCGAATACAAGCTGAGTGACAGCCATAATAAAAAAGAATAAAGAGAACCTTCAGGGAAAAGCCTGAAGGGTGGGGCACAGGGTAGGGTGCCCTGGGAGAGGAGTGGGTGTGGTCCGACCCTCGTGGAGCTGCTTCCCTCCTGGGCAGGAAGGAAAGCAGCCTCAGACAGACCTGCTGTGCCGGGCCAGTGCCTTGGGGCCAGGGCCACAGGGAAGGCTCACAAAGCAGCCAGGGCTTGGTGATAGGGGCCTCGGGCTGGGGCAGCGTAGTTTGCACAGCTGCAGCCAGAGCACACACAAGCTCTTAGCTGACTGGCCAGCATCTCTGGGCATTAAACCCGACACCTTCCAGATGCCCAGAGCCGCCTGTTAGCACCGTCCACACACATTCCATCTCCAGGTACACATGCAAACTCACACACAGCCGCTCACATGCGGCTGTGTAAATTCTGCATTGCATAAGAGGCTAGGTCATGACTGTAAATTCCACATGCCATCTTACGGTGAATGTGCCCGAGCCAGAGAGTCATGAGCTGGATCTCAAAGCTATAAACTTGAAGTCCACTCCATGGCACCTGCCCCATGACCATCTTTCTTCTCACTGGGCTGCAGATTGGGTGTGGGGAGGCACTGAGCACACTTTCCATGTTGGAATGAACCCTGAGATTTCCAGCCCTGCAAATAGAAGGCTTAGTGAAAAAATGGGTCCCCATGGCTGGCTACTCTGGCCCTAGACACATAGGCCAGGAATCCCCTCCTTTGATGATAGTCTCAGAGCTACTTTTTGTTTTGTTTTTGAGAAAAAAAAACTGGTCTCCACACCCCATCCTGACATAGGAATGCTGGGATTGGACATGGGCACCAGTGCATCCAGCTTTATGGGGATCCGAACTCAGTGCCAAGTGCTTTACCACGGAGCCGTCTCCCCAGCCCTAGCCCCATTCTCAATGGTCTCCCTTTGGTGTGTTCCCTTGGTTTGCTGATTGCCCCCTTGTTTCTCTCTTCTCACTAGACTGTGGCTCACAGGCTTTGCTGGAGGGTTCATGTGCAAGATCAGCCAATCCAGCCCTCGGAGAGAAGCTGGAAAAGGTGAAAGGTCACCACAGTCACCCTGTGCAGTTGGAGGAATCACTGGGGACCAAGACAGCATCTCAGTGGAGAAAGGAGATGTGTCAGTTCCTTTGTTCAATGTGTGACAAAAACGACATAAGGAGAAAAGGGTTTTTTGGCTCCTAGGAAAACAGTGGGTGGTGGGGACCAGGAAATGCTGGTCACACAGCTTTCATAGACAGGATGAAGAGAGCCGGCAGGAAGCAGGATCAGGCTATCAACTCTCCAGGCTGACCCCTGGTAACCTACTTCTTTCAGCTTTCCCCATCAAGACCCCACCACCTTCCAGAACACCAGAGTATTCAAACTCAAGCCTGTGGGAGACATTTCCAGCTACGTAACAGGCTACCATGAACTCCCTACCAGGCCTCAGGGAACAGCTGAGTGTCCCTTTGGTGCCGCTGGTCTCGGTGACAGTTAGATGAAGCCCAAGGGGCTATCTTAAGCATGCTTTTCTGGACTAGAGAGATGGATGAGGGGTTAAGAGCACTGACCACTCTCTTGCAGAAAGGCCCAAGTTTGACTCCCAGCATTCATGAGGCAGCTCACAACTACCTGTAACTCTAGTTCCAGGGGATCTGACACCCTCTTCTGGCCTCCTCAGCTACTACACACATGAGGTGCACATACGTGCATGCAAACACACACACATACACACATACAACACAACATAAAACTAGATAAATCCTTTTAAAAGGAAGCTTTTCCATATGCAGTATTAAATGGGTGCAAAGCTGTGGTGCTGTAACTAGGTTGGCTGGATGTGTCAGAGAACACACTACAGGGGAGGAAGGCATTTGTACTACTCTGAGGTGGTGACAGGAGTCAGCCCCATTTTTAAACAGTTGCAATGGCTCTCACATGGCAGCAGGTCCCTCTGATCCTGAGAGGAGAAAGTCCCAGTGCCCCTTGCTACTCTGTCTCCTGTGGCCTTTGTTCCCAGCAGAAGGGAGGGTGCCGGGAGCCATCAAAATGAACATAGATTTTTTTTCCCCTCTATCCAAATTCAGGGATTCTAGGTTCTGAGCCCTGAGGAGGGAGCCAAGCCTTGTTCCTTATGGGGAGCCCCATCTCAGGCTGCGGGTGTAGGGAGGCGCTGATAGGGTCCCCACAGCAGCCCCCGTGACTATTGTCAAGGAGTGCCTTCTGAAAAGGACTTCAGCTTGTGTTCCTGAGGACGTAAAATAGCAAGGGTGACAGCAGCAGTGACGTGGCCAAGGGAGTTATGCGTGGCCTAGCAGAACCCCCATTCCACAGGAAAAGCAGGTTATAACTAAGTCCACTCAACCGAGTGGCTGCACCCTCCATGACCCTCCTCATCCCCTGCAATACTGGGGCTTCTCTTCTGTTCTTGGGAGCCTTCCAGAATCCTGCTAAGAGGGGCCATTGTCAAGAGCCTCCCACCTCCTTGATGGCTCTCCAACAGGCCAGTTCCCTCTCCCTTAGCTCCTGCTGCTAAGTCAAGGGCTTGGTTCTGTTGCTCTAAAAGCCAGCCTCCCATGAGCCCTTTGGGGGGAACTGGTCAGAGGGGGGAAGCTGGGCAGAGTCCTGGTGGGTGGCCTGCCTGTCTCCATCCCCGAGGCCGCTGTGTGTGAAAGGACCTCTGCTATGTAGCAGTCTCTTCTGTACGGGCCCAGGGCACGCAACACATTGCCCCCTGTAAATCAGTGCACTTCAGTGTGAGTTGGGAGCTGAGCAGGGCTGTCTCGATCCCCTGTGTGGCATCTGCCACTTAATATTTCACAGCAGGTCTGAGTGAATCCTGGACTAATCAGGGCAGGATGCAGCAGAGACCACAAAGATGGGTGGAGACCGAGAAGAAACTAGTCCTGTCCTCCCTGCCTTAAAATTACCTTTTGCTGCCTTTCTGTTTGTTTGCTGGTTTGTTTTTTAAAACAAGATTTTCAACTAGCCAGGCAGGGTGGCACACACTTGTCATCTCAGTGCTGGGGAGGCAGAGTCAGGAGGATTACTGCAAATTTGAGTCTAGTTAGAGCTATGTAGTGAGAACCTGTCTCAGAAAAAGGAAGGAAGGAAGGAAAGAAGGAAGGAGAAAAAGAAAAGGAACAGAAACTTCAAAAATATACATTGATGAACAGTGAAGAGCCACACACAGCATTCCCTCATAACAAAAGAAAATGCCACCAAACAGAAGGAGTAATAGAAGTGCTGGGACTCCAAGTTGCACTTATCTGGAATTTGGGGTTCATTATTCATGCGCCTTCCTGAACTGAAAATCTCCCGTGTCTGAGTCTCTTCTTCCAGCCAACATTGCCATGTTAGCACACCGTTTTCACTCCTGTACAGCACCCCCAGGCTGCCGGGGCTCCAGCCTCCTCAGCGCTCATCCTTGATCCCGCCCTCCCCCCTGGAGAGTCAGAGTCTGAGTACGGTTTTACTTGGGACTGCACAGCTGGGGACACCCAGGACCCCAGACCCTTCCTGTGGTCCTGAAACTTCTAAACAACAGGACAAAGGCTGAGACACCCAGTTCCTGCAACCTCTCTTCAGACATGAGTGATGCCGCCTTGCAGCTGCCAGCCTGGTGAAGGCAGAAGGGACGTTATAGAACAAACGCTGGACGGCGAGGGGTGAGGGTGAGGACGCACTTGGAAAAGCAGGAAGGAGCAGCAGCTGGCGACACCACACACACACACACACACACACACACACACACACACA